>PVLD010021155.1:0-32172 GCA_004027595.1 Dinomys branickii | reverse complement strand
AATGTATGTATGTATATATGAATATACATATATGCAGGAGGGCTAACATGGTTCTACTATTGTATTATATCACTTAATGCTAAGGAATAATTGATGACGGGTTATTTGATCAATATTGTATGTCTGTATGTATTATCCTGAACACACACTTCGAAGATATCAATATGCAAAGCAGCAACTATTGGTGGTTTTTTTTTTTGTTGTTGTTGTTGTTTACCTGTTTTGTTTTCTGTCTTTGGATGTTTGGTTTTTGTGTTTTTCTGTTGTTGAGAGGATTAATGGTCTGACCAATTTTGCATGTCTGTATATGGGTTCATATATTTACACTTCGAAGATATCAATGGATAAAGCAATAACCACTGTTGAGACCATGTCACCTTGTCTATAGATCAGTTGTGATTATACTATTTTTTATGCTAATTGGTGTCTGTTTGTTAATATGTTTTTGTACTTTTATTTAAAAGAAAAAAGAAACTTGAAATAGGACTTAACAATTCTATGAAGATGGATTAGATGTGCTGTGTGCTTTCTGCCCCTCTCACTAAGAATAATCACAAAGTGTGGATATTATTTATAAATCAAGACTCTGAAAGGTGGAGACAAAAAAGCGGAGAAGCTAGGACCTCAAAACCTGTGGACTCTGTGGGGACCTCCCTGGCTTTCTTTTTGTCTTAGACATCTGAGACTAAGTGTTGGTAGAGCTTGCAACCCAGTGGAGACACCAGAAATGCATGCATATGCATAAGCCTCCAGCAAAGCCTGCCTTCTTCAGACAAAGGGTAAGGAAAGAGACACTTGGCAAGACAGAGAAGTTTTATATAGTATTATCCTACTTTAGTAAAACATGGCAAAGTATAGTGCTCACCCCCCAACCCCCCATGCCATCAAAAGATGAATGGGAAGGTGAAACTTCTGTCTCCCACAGGCTGGAATGAATTTCCCTTATTCTGCCACCAGGGTGGCATCAGAAGGCCAACTTAGGGACCTGGGACTTTCATCCTTGTCAGGAGGTAACAGATCCTGCCCACTGTGATAGCAGGAGAAGCCCTGTAGGGAGACTAACGTGTCTTTGAAGTTTCAGAAGAAAATGAGAAGAACTGTGGTGAGAAAGTACTCAAACAATGGATAAAAACTTCCTAAATTAGGCAGATTAAAGCTACAGATTAAAGCTGAGTAATAGTCCATTGTATAGAAATACCAGAATTTTTTTTATCCATTCCTCAGTGAATGGATATTTGGGTTACTTTCGCAATTTAGCAATTACAAATTGCGCTGCTATAAACATGGGTGCACATATATCACTGTGATATGATGTTTTCAGATATTCTGGGAAAATACCCAGAAAGGTGATGGCTGGGTTAAATGGGACCTCCAGAGCTAGTTTGCTGAGGAATCTCCAAACTGATTTCCACAGTGGTTTCACCAGTCTGCATTCCCACCAGCAGTGGAGAAGAGTTCTTATTTCTCCACAGCCTCGCCAGCATTTGTTATTGGTTGATTTCTTAATGATAGCCATTCTTCCTTGAGTGAGATGTAATCTCAGTGTTGTTTTAGTTTGCATTTCTTGAATGACTAATGATGTTGAACATTTTCTCATGTATTTATTTGCCATTGGTATTTCTTTATCTGAGAAATGTGTGTTCATCTCAGATGCCCATTTTTGGATTGGGTCTTTGAACTTGGCTGGGGGGGCTGATGCTTTTTAATTCTTTATGTGTTTTAGATAGAAGACCTTTGTCTGAGGGTTTTACAGATAAATGGTCATAACTAGAGACCATACTCTTAGTGAAATAAACAAGGCCCCATGTGTAAGCAACGTACTGTCTTACTAGTGTAAGAACCTGAAAGAGTGAATAAAAATTAGAAGGTAGGACAGACATTGTGAAAAGAAGGGAACATGCTCAAAAGTAAAGAGCACCTGGGGTGAGTGAAAAGAGAAAGGAAAGAGAGGGAAATTATGTATAAAGGGAAATTATGTATGTATATACAGGATAGCTACATAGTTGAATTATTGACTTCTGTGGCTTTACTGAAAGGAACAGTTAATGATTATTTGATCAATCTTGCCTGCCTCTATTTGTTCTCTGCAGAAACCACTTTGAAAATATCAATACATAGTACAACAACCATTGTTAATTTCCTACCACTTTGTCTGTAATTCTGTATTGCTTGTATTATTCTTAGGATACTTTGTAAATGGATGTCTGTCTGTTAATATGTTTTCATTCTTTTATTTTTAAAATAAATTTAAAAAGCTACAGATTAGAAAAGCTGAGCAGACCCCAAAAGGATAAGCTCAGAAATTCACATGAGCACACGTCACAGTGAACCTTTGGAAAATGAAAGATGAAGGACAATTCCCAAAAGCGGTAAAGACAGCCAACCCGAATGACAGCAGATTTCTCATGAGAGACCCATGGAAGCAAGAGGACATGGTATAGCGATGCTCAACTATTAAACTACAATTCTACGTTCTACATTTAACTCAAACTCTACATTTCATTTCTTTCATAAGTGAAAGGGAAATCAAGACATTTTCACATGAAGGAAAAATTGAAAGAATTTGTCACTAGCAGGTATATTCTGAAAGAATAGCTAAAGAAATTTCCTAACACACACACACACACAAAAGAATGAGAGGAGTCTTGGGATATCAGGAAGGAAGAAACAACAAAATAAGCAAAAATACAAATAAATGCAATAAGCTATCCTTCTTCTCTTGAGATCTTTAAATTATGTTTGATGGCTGGAGAAAAAGTCTGACCTGGATGTAAGTGGAAGTAGAAACATTGAAGTCAACTGTATCATACATAAGAGAGTGTAATGGGAGATAAGAAAGGCAAAGTTTCTGCATTCCACTTGAACTGGTAAGATGGTAAATAAATTAGTTGTTCTAAGTTATATGTGTGTAATATCTAAAGCCACTGCTAAAAAGAAGCTGTATAGAGATACACTCATGAAGAGAATAATACATTGAAATGGAATTTTGAAACATGTTCAAGTAACCAAAGGGAAGGCAATATGAGAGGTGAAAAACAGAATATAATTTTTAAAATGATGTACTTTAGCCCTAAAATATTAATTACATTAAATGTAATTAGTTTAAATAATTCAGTTAAAAGTAGCATGGAAAAATATATTTAAAAAGTGTATGCTGTTTATAAGAACCTCATGTAAAATATAGCAGGGGAGGCAGGTTGAATGTAAAAGGGTGGAAAAAGATATTTTACGCAAATGTTAACCAAAAAAAAAAACAAATGCGAGTATCTTAATCTCATCTTAAAGTAGACTTTAGAAGAAAGAAAATTGCCATTGATGAGGAAGAACATTCAGTAATGACAGGAAGGGTCAATCCATTAAGAAACTTTAACAGTCCTAGAGATGTAGTAAATCACAACAGTCTGCATAATATGAGAACAAACTAGTAAAACTGAAAGAAAAAACTATACCAACCAACCATGTTAATAGGAGTTAACATGGAGTTAATAGGAGTTAACATGGAGTTAATACGAGTTAACATGGAGTTAAGAGGAGTTAATGGGATACTTCAGTACCTTTTTCAAAAACTGATAAACAAACTAGATAGTCAACAAGGGTAAGATCTATAAGAGCTGACCAAAAATACCATATTTGTTTCAATAAAAATTATTACAGTAAAAAGAAACATTGACATTAATCTCCGTCAAAATACTCCCCTTTGCTTTGGACACACTTACTTCATTGTGCTGGTCACTTTCTGAAGTAGTTCTGGGAGTCATCTTTCATGAGTGTCTTTTGTGGCTGTCTTGATGCCCTGAATCAATTCAAAATGTTCACAGAAAGTTTTGCTGATATTTGCATTGTGTCCTCATCTACCTTATTCACTGGATCTGGTACCTTATGACCTTGGGGTCTTCCTCAAAGTCAAAATGACCATGAAAGGCAAACATTTTGAGTTGACTCGGTACATCGAGGCATGCACAATGGCACAATTAAAGACACTTATGAAAAAGGACTTCTAGAACTGCTTTAGAAAGTGGTAAGAATGATGAGATATGTATTCAAAGAGGGGGGAATTTAATTTAGAAGGGGAATTAATGGGAATGTATCTTTTACTGTAATATTTTTGAAGTCTAAATATTCACTTTACTTTCTGATCACACTTCGTAATAGCCATAGAATATCCCACTCACAAAAGCAGAGTACATATTTATTTTCAAGTACACATCTAAATTACAAAATAAATCATATCATATGCCATAAAAGAAACTGCAGCAAATATTATTTTTAACTGAAATTATACAGTCTGAGTTATATAACCACAAGGATTCAAATTAGAAATCAATAATAGGAAAATTTCCAAACTAAACAACGTACTTCTAAATAACTCATAATAAAAAGAGGAACTCTTAAGCATAATTTAAAAATGTAATGAATGGGAAAGAAATGAGCATACAACAGCAAAATCTGAGACTCAGCTAAAGTAGTGCTAAAAGGAAACATTCAACAGTAAATGCATATGTATGTTAGAAAAGAGGAAAATTCTTACATCTATCTAAGCTCCCATTTTAAGAACCTACAAAAAGAACCAGAGAAATTGAAAGGAAACAAAATGAATAAAATAATAAGGATAAGAGCAGCGATCAAAGTTGAAAACAGAACAATAGGGAATATTAATGAAGCAAAGAGCTGGTTTTTGAAAACAATAAAATTGACAAACCTGTAGCAAGGAAAAAAACTCTAACAAAGGAAAAAGAGAAAACACAAATTACTGCTACAAAGAATTATAAAGGAGATAATTTATTATAGACATGGAGAACATCAAAAGAATAATAAGGGAATACTTGGAACAACTCAGTGAATGTAAATCTGAAAAATTAAAAAAAATGGATCATTCCTCAAAAAAAAAAAAACCCACAGAACAGCACAACTCACCTAGTGTGTAAGATTAATTTGAATAACTCTATAACTATGAAGGAAATTAAATTTGTAATTTAAAAACTCCCAACCAAAGTTACAGCCTAGAATTTTCACTGGGAAATTCTACTGAACATTTAAGGAAGAATTAACAACAATTCTATACAACTCTAATAAAATTAGAAGAGGAAGGAACATATTCCAATTCACTTTATAAGGGTAATAATATCCTGCTCCCCAAATAAAGACAAAAATAATAAAAGGGCAGTACAATAAAAGAAAACTATTCAACAAAATCTTTCATGAATATAGATACAAAATCCTTTTTAAAATATTAAGAAATATACTTCAGCAACAATTTAAAAGAATTGTGCATCATGATCAAGTGGGGTTTATCCTAGAGATGCAAATGTCATTTAATATTCAAAAACAATCAATATAATCTACCATTTTAATAAGCTAAAGAAGGAAAACCACACAATCATATCAATTGGAATAGAAAAAGCACTTGAAAATATCAATATACATTCATAATAAAAGCTCTAATTTAAGTAAGTATAGAAAAAATGCCCCCAAATTGATAAAAATCAACTTTAAAAATATTTATATAAACATTACTTATCTTTAATTGTGCAAGACTGAATATTTTCTAAGGTCAGGAATACAGCAAGATATATACTGTTGCTAATCCTATTCAGCATAGTGGTGGAACTTGTAACCAATGCAATAAAGCAAGAAAAGGACATAAAAAGCATATAGATTGGAAAGTAATAAAATAGTTCTCATACTCCCAGGGCATGATTGTTTATGTAGAAAATTCCAAAGTACTACAGAAGTCCTAGAACTAAGAAGTGAATTCAACAAGGTCAGAAGAGATAAAATACACACAAAATAGTATTTCTATGTATTAGAAACTAGCAGAAGGGTATTGGGATTAAAAAATATAATACAATATATAGTTATCCATTGATTAACAATGGGAGCACATTCTCAGAACTGCGTCACTAGGCAGTTCTACTGTGCAAACATCATAGAGTGTTTTAACACAAGCCAAGACAGCTATGACATCCCTGGACAATGACATTTTGGGGGAACTCTCATAAATGCTACTGAATGAAACATTGTATGATGTGTGATTTGTACAACTGACTCATAAAAATGGAAATATTTAACAAATTTAACAATGCATGCATAAACTTATATGCTGAAATCTACAGGACACTGACGAAAGAAATCAAAGAAAACCTAAGTAAATGGAGTTATACTTTACTCATGGTTATGCTCTGAAAATGCCTGCTGTTGTTTCAAGCGCGTACGGGCATTCTTAGCATTAATGTTGTGGACTGAGAATGGGTGCGGAGGCACCAGCTTATGCTTAAGCATGTCAAGAAATTCACATGTCAGAGTAATGTGAAGCCAGCCTAAGGCATTTAGAGATGGACACACACTAAAGAGTACTTCATTACTTGGGTACCGTGTCCTAATATGCAACCTCAGTGAAGGAGACCTGAAGAATGTTGGGCCCAGTGTTACCCTCTTTCTCTTACTGTTCACATGATGGTCAAGCTTGCTGTTCTGCACTGGGCTCTATCTGGCTCTTGAGCCAGGGCAGGCGGGACACACTCAGACCCTATACCTGCCACAGAAGGGAGGGAAAAAAGCAGAAGACATTCAGTGGCTGATGCGTAGGGGCTTCTGTAAGATCTCTGCTGTGGTGACGGTGATGTAAAGTGTCTCTTTCCATATACAGTTTTCTTTAAGGTGTGAAAATAACTCAGCAGTGAAATAATTAGCCTTTCCAGGCAGTCTTAGCTATAATTTATGGCTCTCCATCACCCACCATTGTAATTTTGTTTTGTATGCATTAGAATGCAATTTTTTAAAAGAAAAATCTCAAGGAATCACAGTTCTGGTGGCTAACATTAACCATCATGTCACTCATAGATACTGCTAAGGCTGTAATTCTGAAAAGTGCATTAATTTCCTTTGAGTGGGAACTAACAACATTCAGGCACCTCTTTAGGGTTGGCTAATTGGCTCTGGAAAGAGCCTGCCTGTGTCTATGGCAACATGATGTACAGGGAGGCTCTGCCCACGCCGCCTTTGCTGGCTGTGTTTTGTCCACCCTGTCTCTATCTGGAATTTGGGAACAAAACTGGCTGGTGTTCTTGGACTCATAAAAGGGGAAGGTATACAAGCACACAGACAGACAGGCAGAAACACACACTCACACACACACACACACAGTTTTCTAATATGACAGTAGCTTTACCTTGTTTTCTTCTCTAGCAACTTCATTATCTTTCATTTAAAGTTAAAAGAAAGGGTCCTTTCTTTCACCCTGAAGCTCTTTTTTATAGTAGTTTTAGTAAGACAGAATAAGTCTTATTCTTTTTGCGTTAAAGACAAAAAAAGAATGCTTTGGAGAAAGTTTTATAATGGCTTTCCCAGATTAAGAATGAGTGGAATGGCAAGCAGTCTGAGAGACTCGGGGCAGGGGGTGTGTGTAATTGTAGTGACTGTGATGACGACCCCTGCTGTTCCTTGCATGCCTATGATGATAAGGAACAGTGCTTTATCTCACTTAGCCCACACTGCCATTATCAGCACTAGTTTAAGGTTGAGGAACCCCAGGCTCAGGGAGTTTGTGTAGCTCGCCTCAGATTACGCATTGGCAAGTGCTGGAGTCTGCATGCAAAGCCTGAGTTTTTAGCCATTCTGTCTTCTGCATCCCCCTTGTGCTGAAAATGGGGGAGTGACACTGACTTGGCCCCAGGATGGTTTCCTGTGAGCAGCATGAGGCACCAGAGAGGAAAAGAACCAACTCAGCAGACAGATACCTAGGGTCATTGGTGTTTTGTTTGTGTAAGTGAGCCCTCAAAGAGGACCCTGGGATTGGCCAGTCTCAGATCCAGAGTGACCCACCTGGTCCTTGCCAGTCAGGATTATAGTGTTCGTCAGAATGACCACCCCGTGGAAATCTGGAGACTCTTGGGGTTTACTTTACTTTGCATTGTCTGTTGTCTGAAGGGCGTCTGGGGTTTCCCAGTGGGTCATCCATCAGCTGGCGGCCTGATCCTAATCACTTGGGGGTCTGTTGTCTGTTCTATTCAACACTGTTCTCCCAGTGCTGAGGAAGGAAGGAAGGTGGTCTTTGCATTCTTAGATAATTGTGTCCTACTGGATGCTGGACATAATTTTAGACCCATAGGTTTCCTATTGCAAGGAATTTTATGTTCCTGGCTTCTGATCTGGCGTGATCTTTGAAAAAGGAAAAAGAAAAAGAAGGAAATACTCTTTCTTTATAGAGCTGCCCTCTAGCCAAAGCAATGTGGGCTCTAATGTCTGTGTTTGAGGGTTTGGGGAGACTGTCCCTGATCTCTGTGTAGATTCTTTTAGGTTATTGTTTCATAGAGTACCATTGGTGTTCTCAGTGTAGTTCATATACTTTTCTTTCTTGCAGTGCTGGGGATTGAACCCAGGCCCTTGGGCATGCGAGGCAAGAGCTCTACCAGTGAGTCACATCTGTGTAGATTTTTTGATACTGACAAAAAAGCAGTGAACTCTGATTTCTTTCCGTATCTGAAAAATTCCCATGTTTAAAAATTGTCACGTTCATTGATGTCATCATAGTCACTGCAAATCTACTCTCTCCTTTCGTGGTTGGATTGATAGACTCTAAGGGTTGGGAGGGCAAAAGGTTCTTGGAAGGTACCAGTGTTATTTGTTGCAATTTCTGCAGGAACAGAAATGGTTTTTTAAAGTTCTTGTGTCTCTTTTTTATTATTTTAAAGAGAATGAAAAACAATAAAATGATACAGAATTTCAAAACAAGATGATATGAAATTAACAATGGTTATTATATTACATATTGTTATCTTTAAAGTAGTTGCTCAGATTACCAGACATAGACATGTATGCTTTCGTACATGAGAACTCTTTCCTGGGTCATTTTGCATATTTAACTACAGTCAAGGCCACTGTTAAGGCAACATTTATCAATATGCTGTGCTCACATCCACAGACAACACACACTTCTTCAACTTCTACAGATAGATCGAAAGTTGCCCACCTGAGAAATGGTAGGTAAAACATGGTAAATATAACATGCTGAGCCTGAAGTTTAGATGAAGAATTGCTCAGACCCTAAGGTGAAAACCATTAAACATTCAGCTTTAAAAACAAACAATAAAGCAAACAAAGCATGAGTCACGTGAAGCCTGGTCCCTTTCGTGATCCCCAGTGTGAGATCAGTTGGGGTGGGGCACAGTGAGACAGGCCTGACAGCTAGAGTGTGTGACTCCCACACATTTTTGATAATAAGGATCCAGAATGTTTATGTCCTAGTCAGCCAGATGGACCTAATCTGCTGAGTTTTATCAGTGGCATTAAAATGTCCTACATTATAAAATGTCCCTGGCCCCCACTGAGGTACTGTGTCCAGGAGTGGCCCTGAGAAGGAGAGGCAGGAAGAGATGAGCTATATGCTCTCTTGGAGGTTGAAATGCCTCTGTGGGGACCCCTGGGAATGGTGTGGCTACAGGGGTGTATCCAGCAGCACTCACAAGATCCTGAAATCCAGTCTATGGCTGGGTCATTAGTAAGAGAAGGTGGCCATAGAGAACGTGGCTTGGGCCCAGGAAGAAGTCCGGTTTGGTCTGCAGAGCTCAGTACCTGGACAATGAAGGAGGGGTGTTTGCCTTCCCTCCTGGGGGCAGGGATGTCTGCACAGAGAGATGAGAGTTGGAGAGATAGAAGTCCACGATTCAGCCAGTGCTGTGAATGATGCCATTTAAAATCATGAATTTGAAAAGCTATTTCTGGATTCCAGCAACTCCTAAGGAATAGAGGAAACATTTATTTTGGGTTGTTTTATTTCATTCCCATTCAATTTTGAGCATGGCTGCTTAAAGCAACATTCGTGGAAAGTGACACGGCTATTAATCACCAAGGCAGCTACTGCAGGCGCAGCCTCTGGGGGATCGTGCAGCCTGCCTTCCCTGCTCTCCCTCTGGTCTCTTCTCCCAGAGGAGGCCAGTGACCTACTAAAAAGATAATTGCTTCCCATGTTTCCTTCTCTGCAGCATCATTGCATCAGTCTGCTGTGAATGACAACCAGTCACATTGAAAAAGGAGAGTTGTGCGGCTGAGTGTCTTTGACCCTGTGGTGGCATCCATCCATCCATCCATCCATACAATCTATCTATCTACCTATCTATCTAATGCTTTTTGTTTTTTAAAGACCATGGAAAGTTTGACTATGGGCTTTTTTGGGGATACTGAAATAAAAATTATGTTTACAGAGAAAAATATAGCCTTTACATATGTTTTTAAAGAAAAATAGTAATCTGGTGGAAGAAAGGACAGGAAGAACATTGTGTCTACATAGCCCATAAACTGGAACAATAAAAGTGTCTGGCAGGAAGTAATTGCTGGCCAGCGATGGGGATTACAGTCCTATAGCAGTGTTCAGAACAGTCTGGCAGGATGCTGGCAACCAGAGGACAGGCCTGGACTGCTCTGGCTCCCAGAGCACCCAAGAGAGCCTGAGAACATAAATAAGGTGACTGCAGTGTGGCAGGGCAAGGCTCCTTCACTGCTCATACCCTTTGGACCACTAAGGCTTTCCATCCTTTCTTTGCTGCCTCCGCTGCAGCCTGGCTGCCAGCATGAGGCTGATGTTATAATCCTGGGCTGGCCTCCGGATGCGTCTCCAGGCAGGAGAAGGGTCATTAGTCCTCATGGTCATGTCTGACCCTGGAGAAGCCAGAGAGCACATGAGATGGGTGAGAAGCCATGGAAACTCCCTGCTCAGTGCTCTGGGGACTGTTTTGCATGTTGAGCCAGAGGGAGTTGGGTGCTGCTTGCTGTCTGTCCAATCCACTTGTTTCCTTTTGGTCCCTGGCAATAAAGCCAGTATCGGGGAAGGGTGTCGGCTAAATGGAGATTGGTTCCTTTCTCCTCTGCTCTCACATGTCCTTTGTCCATCCCTGTCCTAACTGCCCACCATTTCCCATCCAGCGCTTCATATCCAAAGGGTTTTTTCTTCCAGAACAATTATTAGTAAGCAAACCTTCTGGGGAGAAGTTGGGCCGGGTGCATGGAGGGTTTGGGTTTGGAGCTGAGATGACAGGATATTCAGCCTGTCCTCCTGCCCACTGTCTCTCCCAAGTGCTTACCCCAGGCCAGACCGTGGCATGTGGAAATGAACAGGCATGCTGCCAGCAGGTTGTATTATTATTCAGCTCTGGCAAGGCCAATAGATCAAGAGACTACAGCCATAGGAAGGATTGCCCGTAACTCATGGTTCCTAAGAGGAGGGGGCATGCTGTGCCACAGGGAAGCCATAAGGACTCACTGTGGTTAGTTGGGGGGCAGGAGCAAGGGCATGTGTGAGGCAGGGTAAGCAGGCTAAGCAGGTTAACACTGGCCAGTTTGGGTAGCTCTGAGGCCTGGAGGCTGTCTTCAGTGGTTTGGCACCTGGCCTGGTGACAGAGGCAAGGCAATCATGGCCTGCACTGTGAGAGTCTTATAGAGGAGATGCAGGTGTTGGATTGGTTAGTTTGCATCTGAAAGAACAGTCAGAGGACTATCATTTGCTATCTTTATGAATAAACTATCCCTGGGAGGAGCCGGCCTTCCAGGATCAGTCAGGCCCAAAATGTCTAAGTCGCCAGGGCATGATGGTTAGTACAGGCGCACACCATGCCAGCCTGGCCAGGAGAGGGGCTGGATCCCAAGTGGAGTCACAGATGGAACTTTGAGGCTTTCTGAGCAGAAAGGACTCTGCTCCCGTGGGTGCAGTGTTGTTTGGTATCCAAGGGGCATGACAAGGAGCTAGGAGAAACAGAAAATCTCAATGCAAGAAGAGGGCATGTGGCTGAGCTACCAAAACTGAATGTACCCAGATGGGTGGTGGAGACAGGCGGAGGCCAGCAGAAGCAGAGAGCCCTGCCTTATCAAGGGCCTTACGGAGCCTTCCTTATCAAAGCCCGGGATGGGAAAAGCCTGTGAACAGGCTTAGCAGGCGAAACACTCGGAGCACTCAGGTAAGGCTATGTGGGCTCTTGAATGCCAGGCTGAGGCATCTGGATTATTTACTGGGTGAGCTATTTGCTCTTCTAGTAAATTCAGGGACTTATTTAAAATGCCTATGCTCGACTCTGCACCATAGTTGCAAAACGTACTTAACTGATTAGGAGGCTAAAGCACGTTATTCTGGATGAAAAAAATAAAATCATTGTAACAGGGTTTAGAAACTGCCTCTTACACCACCAGGTAATGTCAGTGAGTGGACAGGGTTTGGGGGACCATGGAGAACAGCCAGGTCTGGTGACTCTGGGGTCCAGCGAATCATATCTTGAGAGTAGGGTTTCTAGATCTTCACAGTTTTTAATCAAGACTAGAAGTTCAAGCTCTCAGGAAATCTGATTTTTTGCCCGGTAACTCAGCAATGAATTAGCTAACCTACTCCCTGTCCAAGCCATAATAGACACTCAGAGACCTGCTACATGGATCTTCAGCGATATCTTTCTGTTCTACATCTGTCATTCCAGTTGAACTGTGAGGGTCAGAGAGATAGTGGGATCATGACAAGGTGTGCCTACACTGGGAAACTGAGGCAGAACTGATCAGGATAGATCTAGCAGCCAATGACCTCTGTTATGGTTTGTGTGTACATGTCCCCTCAAAGCCTCATGTGGCCACTGGATTTTTTTTTCAGAGGTGGCTGAGTCTAGAGTATGTGATTGATTCATAGTACAATGCTGGGATTAAGGGTGGTTGATTGCTTAATCAGTTCAGTGATTGGATTGGCACCTCCCTAGTTCCGGTAGACTGGATATAATATAAGGGACAGAAAGAGACTTGTCTCTCTCCCTTGTTGCCTTTGCTGTCTTCTGCTGCCATGAACTATTGCCTCTCTGCCATGTACCTTAGAGCCAGCTAATTATGGACTGAACCCTCTACAAACTGTGAGCATAGTAAATCTTCCCTCCTTTAACTTGTGGGTGTTGTGTATTTTGTCTCAGCAATGAGAGAAAAGTAACTAAGACATCTTCCCTGGGGATTCGAGTGGGCCACCTTGCCATGCTTCATCTGCATTTTTTTGTTTACAAAACTCATTCATTCTTCTATTCAGTGTGGAGTGTCTGCTGTGTGCTGTGCTGAGACTTCACACACAGGAACAGAAAATTCGATGGGATGCTGTTTAGAATTGTACAGTTGTAATGATTTTTCAGCAAATCAAGAACTAAAAGGTGTTGTGATCGATCATTTTTGCTGTCTCTTTGAGATCAGAGTGCCCTAAAATGATATTCTGGCAGCACATAATGAAATCATGGTGGTTGGCAGTGGGTGGAAGATCCCGCCATGTTCAAAGCTTTAATGTCCATGCTGCCTTGCCTGCATCTTCATATCCCATATGTGACTTCAATGGCTGGGATGTGGGATCTTGACACTGGTGGATACCGAGGTCCTGGGTGTTGCTGGATACAGAGCATACACACAAATGCCCCCCAGAGTGCATGGTCAAGTCTGGTTTTGATAAAGTTTTAGCCACAATGATCATAGATAAAGCTACAGCATGATCACAACATTTAAAAATAAAAAGGGAGTGGGAACACATGGAGTTTATCAAGTGACTACATCATACCAGCCAAGGTGCTGTAAGGAAAGACTATAGATTGGGTTGTTTAAACAGTAGATATTAATTTCTCACAGTTTGGGAGGCTGGAAGTCCATGATCAAGGTGCTGGCAGAGGTAGTGTCTTAGGTTTTCCTTCGTGGCTTACAGACGGCTGCTTCTTGCTGTGCCTTCACATGCTCTTTCCTCAGTTCATGGGGCAGGGGAGAGGGGAAGAGAGAGGGAAATCTTGCATCTTATAAGGCCACCAGTCTTACTGGATCAGCATCCCACCCTTATGACTTCATTTCACCATAATTACCTCCTAAAAGTCCTATCTCCAACTAGTCACTTGAAGAGTAGAGATTCAACATGGGAGTTTTATAAGGACACAATTTAGTCCATAACAACAACTTAACAGAATGACACCACTGTTGGATAACACCACTGGGGAGATAACCATGACCCAGTATCCTCATAGATGGCCTCTATCCCCATAGATGCAGGGAGAGAGAAAGGGCGCGGACCAAGGACAGGGTGGGCAGTGTTCCAGGGATGAGCCTGTGGTTAGGCTGAGCCTGGGGGAAGTCTGTGCTCTTCAGAAACAATCCTGTGCTTGCAGCATCTCCAAGGCACTGCCCTGTGCGTGCTTAGTGTTTGTTGCATTACCTACTGCCCTCTCATAGGCTATGACTGCTGGATGCCTGTTACACTAAGAAGACTAGAAAAGATGAGGGTATCTTTCTTTTGGTTACAAATAAAGGCAAATACTTTTAAGATATAAAATCATGATTAAGAAAGTCTATGAAACATAAAAGTTTCTTTTAAAAAGTTGCTCTTCCCTCTGAGTGATTGATACTATCTTCAGCCCTCTGGTGTCTGCAGCATGTTTGCTCTTGAGTGTTTGACAGCGTAGCACTGTGTCTTGGTTATTTTTTGCTCCTTTCTGGGACAAAAATACCTGACACCCAGAATTAAGGAAGGGAAGGTTTATTTAGCTCACAGTTTGTGAAGGTTTCAGTCCATACTCCGCTAGCTCCAAAGCAGAGTGGCATATGGCAGAGGGGAACAGTTCACGCCTGCACAAAACAGCAAAAGCAACAAGAACAAAGAGCAAGGAACTGGGGAGAGTAAGCCTCTTTCCCTCCCTTATACTATACACAAGATACCCATCCCAGGGTGGGTGTAGTGCTCACACGCATAATCCCAGCATTGGATGATGAATCAATCAAAAACTCTAGAGGCCCACCCCATGACCACATGAAGCTTTGGGGGGACACCTGGACACAAACCATAACACACTGTGTTTGTGTTTGCCCATGTGTGTGTGTGTGTGCACACACATATTTGTGTAAAATCATGTGCTTTAAGAAATCAACGTTAAGCTCAGAGATGCTCAAAGAGACTTCTGCTAAATCCAGGATTGTAGAGAATCAGCCCGCACAGGGCAGAGGGCGACCTCCAGGTCAAGCATGGGTTCTTTGAAGTTGACAGCTTTGGGATTCTGCAGAGTTTGTCCGTGGATCTTGCCTGTGGAGACAATCCCGTGCCACCCTCCACATTGCTCTGTAGGAAGCTTGTTCTCCTGACACAGCTGCCTCAGAGCGTGGTGCAGCTGCTCTATGCCAGGCATGGGATGTGAGGCAAGGTGTGGAGAACACCTTTTCCATGCAGATCTGCAGGGGGGCTGCACTGAGAGTAATGACCAGGCTGTGAAGCCGGCAGGAGCACTGGGGTTAACATTGCCCTCCTTGTTGAGAATGTCCTTTTGAAATATGTCCTAGGCTATGGCTCCTGTCCTATTAATTATGTCTCTAGCCTAGTAAAGCTGAATAATTAATGATCACAGGGCGCTGGGAACTATAAAATGTCATGCAAATGTTAAGGAGTAAAAATTACTTTGTATTAGATACATATGTTTCTTGAAAAATATTCCATGGTAAGAAAGTTTCCAGAAGAGCTAAAACGTTTTCTAGTGTCTTTCTTCAGAGTCTGAGGATGCCTTACTGACCTAACCACAGTTTTAGAAACCAAAATTCCTGTATGCTGAAGTATTTCAAAGGCAAATGGCTGGCTGGGAGTACTTTTGGCTGTAGAAGTGAAGTTGCCTACTGTATTTTGGTGCAAATCACATCTGTCGACTCTTTCTAGATTGAGGCAATTTGGACCCAAAGCCAAGGAAGAGGTGAAGATCATAGAGTACGGAACACAGATGCTGTGGCGATGCCTCACCTGGCCACAACATGGGCCCTGGCTTCGCAGGCAGGCGAGAGGGCTTTGGGTTGGTTCTCCTCCGGAATTACCAAGCACTTAAACGAAGGGTTGGCCGAGGGCTCATTTTCTAACCTGTGAACAGGAAAAGGGCCTGTGGTTAAAATCTGATGTTCTGATTAAATGTGAGATCCCAACTTTGATTCTACAGATGAATGGAATCCACAGAGAATTCAAGGAGTTTCAAAAATACTCTTTTCAACTAGTGTTCTGCTAGTTGCCAAAAATAACAGACTTGAACAGTAAAATATTGTCTGCTTTCTGGTAAAGGTTCTAGGTGACAGTCATGTATTGCAAAGTAGGTCGTGATGTGTGTGTGTGTGTGTGTGGGTAGGGGGAAGAGGGAGGGCACTGTATAAAGCAGCATCAATACCGTAAATATCATAAATGGAAACTCACAGTTATTTCAGGCTCGCAGCCGTTGTCACCCTTGTCTTCTAAAGATAAGAACCTTAGAGCTCAGGATCAGGTGCACTGGAAATAGAAATCCAAACTTTGGGCTCTTTTTTCCATATGGAATTCTGCTTCCCAGTGCCAACTCCAGCAATTGAGATCTAAATAAATTAGGGTTGACCTGTGTATGAAATTTTATACATTGATGAGTTAGTGACCATAAGCAGGTGGTCATCACAGAGACCCTGCCATGTCCAGTGTGCTGTTGACTTGTGAGTCGCTAGCCATTTGTGCCCAGCTGTTGGGGGGGGGTGGTTCCCTGTGCTCCAAATACTCACAAAGCTGGGGAATGGAATGAGAGGGTTCTGGGGTGCACCAGTGGTGAATCCTACAGACTAAGGGTCAGGTAACAACCCAAAGATGTGTCTAAGCTCCTTGGAAAAAAAATAAAATGACTTCTATCCAACATCTGATACTTAAGCTGTTAGTGTCTCTGGATGTTTTTGAGGTTTAATTTGCACACAGTAAAATGCACAGATTTTAGTGCATAGTTCAGTGAGTTTTAACAAACATGTACTTGTGTAACAAACACTTCAAATAAATAGAAAACATTTCCATCACCCCAGAAAGTTCCTCAAAGCCCTTCACTCCCCATTGCCACCTCACCACTGTAGCAGAGATAAGCAGCTTGCTGAGTTCCATTCCCAGTGCTGGGTTTTGCTCTTAAACTTCATGTAAGTGGACTCATACTGTATGTTTTCAGTACAGTTTATTTCCTTCAGCATGTCTTGATGTTCCTTAATGTTGTGGATAGTTTGTTAATTTGTTTTCATTACTGAGTCAGAATGTTAAGTGAATAAAGCACAATTTATCTATTGTTCCACTAGGGACATTTCCACTCAATTGTTGGTAGCACAATCAATTTTTGTATATTGACTTTGTAGCCTGTAATCTCACTACATTCACTTTTTAGACTTAGTAGTTCCTTTGTAGACTCTTTAGGGTTTTTCTTTTAGTTTTTTAAAATTAGTACTGCACATGTTTGTGCTACAGTACAGAATGATTGCATTCCTCACAGGGAGTTGGTACATGTACACAACACATTTTAATTCCTTTTATTTCTTTGCTTTCCCCTCCCCCCTCCCCCTCCCTCCATCTCTTGGCATCCTTCCCTTTTGTAAAAGATCTACTTCCCTTTTTGCTATTATCTATCTGTTTATTAGTACATGTTTGAAGTACATAATTGTTACACGCTTTGCGTGGAGTTCATTCATGTCCATAGCACAACTCAATTCTTTCCTTCATCCCTTCCCACTGTCTCCCTCCTCTTTCCTGTCTCTCAATCCCCTCCCCATTTGAGAAACTCTCCCTCCCTATTTCCTGTTACTTTTATTTTGCTCTTCATTTATAACTTGAGTTTCTCATGTAAGAGAAACCGTGTGACATTTCAGCTTGAGTGCACATTATATTCCATATGAATAGATAGAGTTTATGCTTTTTAGTGTTTTCTTGCTCTATTGGAATGGCTAACACTTCCACTACAATACTGAATGTCTGTGTTGAGAGTGGGCAACTCTTCTTGTTACTACTAGGGAAAAAGCATTCACTCTTCATCATTCACTATTCCATGTTTGCCGTAGGGTTTTTTAAATGGCCTTTATTAGATTGAAGAGTCATTCTTCTATTTCTGACTGGCTAAGCATTTTTATCATGGATGATGAATATTGATGGTAGAATTTGTCAAAAAATTGATTAGGTTTGAAAATGGACAGTGTGAATTCTCCAACTTTGTTCTTTTCACAGGTGTTTGACTATTCTCATTCCTTTTTGATTTATTAAGCACTTACTTTTGAGTGATTATTTTATTTATTTCTTCTAATTGTCAGATATAAGGCCATAGTGTTGGCTATCAATGCATTTCTTAATGTCTGTGAGATCATTCTTTGCTGACATTTTGTATTCTGTCATCAGAGAGATAGAAATTTATCAATAATATAAGATACCCAATGTTTTATGTGATTGACTCCCTATTATGTTTCTGTTTTAAATTTAATTAATATCTCCATAATTATTGCCAATTTCCTTCTGTTTGCTTTGATTTTATTTGTGCTTTTGCTCCCTGTTAAGGTGAAAAGTTAGATTACAGCATTGAGGTGTTCTTGGCTAACATAATCATTTGATACTAAAAATACCCTCTAAATATTGCAGCTACATCCCTCTGATTTTGATATGTTTTCATTTAGTTAAAAATAGTTTAAAACATATTTTGAGACTTCCCCTTTGGCCCATGGGTTAATTAGCAGTATGGTCCTGGTCCAAAAACTTTCTTTTTATGACTTCTAGTCTTTAAAATTTATGTTTCACTGTGTGTGCGTGTGCGTGTGCGTGTGTGTGTGTATGTGCGTGCACGCATGTGTATATGTGTGTGCACATGCATGCTACTCTATATACACTTGTGAAGATTGTGTATTCTATTGTAGTTAAGAGGAATATTTTAAAAGGTAAAATAGGCCAAATTGGTTAATTGGTTAATTCACTGTGTAGATCATATGTATATCCTTATTGATGTGACATATGTGATGTTATATATATATATATATATATATATATATATATATATATATAACTATTATTCCTTTTTGGAGAATCAACTGTATTTTCATTATATGATTTTTGTCTCTATCCCTGAAAATATTCCTTGTCCTGAAGTCTGTTTTTTTATATTAATATTTTTATTCCAGAGATCTTTTTTTATTAATATTTTATGGTATATTTCTTCATACTTTTAGTTTAATGTACTTTAAAGTAAGTTTCCTATTAAAAGCTTATAATTGGATCTTGCATTTCTTAATCCAATTTGACAGTTTGACTTTTAACCAGTGTGTTTAGACTAATTGCACTTAAAGTGATTACTGATATATTTGGATTAAAGTCTGCCATACTATAATATTTTTATGTTTTTTCCATCTGTTTGTTTCTGTTTTCTAGTTTTCTGCCTGCTCTTGGGTGAATGGAACATTGCTTATTATTCTATTGTATCACTTTAATTGGTGTGTTATTTATGCTTTTAAAAAATTTAATTGTTAACTTTGGACTTGCAATGTACATCTTCAATTAATGAGATGATAGTACTTCCCATCTAGTGTAAGGACTTTGAACAGTGTTTTCCCACTTCCTCCCTCTCATTCTTTATGCTACTGTGATCACACAGCATACTGTTACTTTTCAATATGCTACAAACACACAATATGTTACTACTGCTTTTTCTTTTAAATATCTGTGCTTTAAAGCATTTAAAAGAAAGAAAATGAAATTTTATTTTACTTCTATGTTCTGTCTCCAACCCTGTTAATTTCTTTGTCTAAGTCAATTCTCTAACTAAATATATATATAATATATAAATATATATAAATATAAATATATATAAATATATATGTTATGTATAAATATATATATGTATTCTTTTTCAACATTTCTTTTTAACTTTTAACATTTCTTATAGCTCTCTTAGGAATGACTCCCTTCTGGTTTTTTGAGAAAGTCTTTATTTTTCCTCTTTTTTCCTTTCCTTTCTCTTCTCTCCACTTTTCTGTCTTTCTCTGAAGGAACTGCCATTGAGAATTCTGGGTTAATAGAGTATTTTTCGTTGAGCATTCTCAGTTCCTTGATTCTAATGAGAACAGACATCATTTTTCTGGATTTTTCTCAGTGTGTAAATTTCTCCTCTAGTGGCTTTTAAGATTTTCTTTCTCTTTGGCTTTTGAAGTTTGGTTATGTTGGTCTAGGAGTGGTTTTCTGTGTCTATACCACATGATATTTGTTGTGCAACTGGGATCTGGAGATTGAAATTTTTCATCAAATTTGGAAATATTTGTTCATTTATCTTTTTCCTGTACTATTTCTTTTCTTTTTGGTTTCTAAGTATACAGATGTTAAACTGTATTGTATTGGCCACATATCACGGAATGTATTCTCCTTTCTTATCTTTTTTTCTCCTCTATGGTTCAATTTGGATAATTCCCATGGATCTATCTTCCAGCTCTCTGGTTTTTTTCTTCTGCAATGTCCAGTCCACTGAGAAGTGCTTGTCTCTCTCTGGAGTTTAGCTTATCAAGGGTACCTTCAATCTTTGCTCCCTGGGAACTCTGTAGGAATATGATTTTTATTTTGTCCATTTTTAGTATTATTAAGGGAGCAAAAGTCTCTGCATCCTCTATCCTAAACCCTGACATCCCTTTTGACTTCACCGAGGCCACCTGTGGTTGTCACTATTGACAGAGTCTCTCTGTCTCCATGTATTCCTTTTTGCTTTACCCTACTATCCCTGCTTGATCTGAGGCAGATGACTCTTGAAACACAAGATTAGCTTTTCAGGACTTCTCAACCCCGATGGATGTACATTAAGGTCATCTGATGTGCTTTTCATAAAATATAGATTTTTGTCACCTATCTCCACTAACCGTAATTCATCAGGACTGGGGTATGTCTCAAGAATCAGGAATGGGTGTATTTAGGTTACTTTTAATGAACAACCATAGTTGAAAAATCACAGAATCTTTTTAGGAAGCTTCCTCATATGAGCTGAAAACTTTACAACAGAAAAGAAGCAGCACTGTTAATTATTATGAAAATTTAAATTGGACCCAAGTAATTTGATTATGAAATGTAAAAATTCTTTACATGTGTGCCACAAGAAAAATAATGGTTTGAATTTTTCCCAATGTGATTTGTAACTATTATGAAGAAGCAAGGGCTTTTGAACTTTCAATTCTCATTGAACTTTTTGCAAATCTGCAACACAGAAGTTTCTAGACCACACTCCTGAGAATCCCTATACATTCCACCCTTATAAACTAAGTTTTATATTCACCTTTTTATAGGTATTAACACAATTCCTTTGCCTCAGATCTTTCTAATTTTTAACTTTAAGCTTAAGGTTCCTTGGTTCTATTAGAAAATAAAAATTTCTGTCGAGTTACAGTTCAACAGTTCAACAGGTTTCAAGAGGGAGAAATGAGAGGTGATTAATTGAAGTTAATACAAAGTTCATGGAGCCCCAGTGTGCTTCATCAGGCCTAACGCTACACTGCTGGATAGAATTTAATCCATTTCCCCAGGACCTTGTGCTGTTCTTGTTTTTATTTTAGGGAGAAAAGAACAAAAACAAGTTATAAAAACAAAGACAAAAGTGAAACAACACAAAAACTATAAAAATGATACAGAATTTCAAAACAAGATGATAGCAAATCAACAATGGTTGTTCTGTTATTTATTGTTAACTTCAAAGTAGTTGTTCAGATTACCGGATATAGGGCTGCAAGATTGATGAAACAATTAAACCTTACTGTTCCTTTCAATAAACCAACAGAATTTAGTTGTACAATTATCTTAGCTATCTTGTGTATATACACATATATTTTTTTCCTTTCCTTCTTTCTTTCTTTTCTCATTTCCCTCATCCCAGTTGTTCTTTCCTATTGAACAGTTTCTTTCCCTTTCACAATATCTATTGTACCATTTGGATTTTATTTATGCTTTCAGATTCTTACACTAGGGAGATGATAGGGTGTTTACACATGTGAGTCTGATTTATTTCACTTATAAGTACTGTCTCTAGTTGTATCCATTCACCTATAAAAACCTCAAATTTATCTTTCTTTATAGCTGAGGAATACTCCATTGTATAAAAATACCACATTTTAAAAAATCTATTCCTCTGTTAAGGGGCACTTGGGTGGTTGTTTCCAAGATTTAGCTATGACAAACTGTGCTGCTATAAACATGATTCTTTTTTTTTTTTTTTTTTTGTGGTACTGGGGATCAAACTCAGGACCCTGCGATTGCTAGGCAGGCACTTATTCCACTGAGCTATATCCCCAGCCCCATATAAACATGAGTATACATATATTGCTGTGGTATAATTTTAATTCTTCTGGGAAAATACCCAGAAGGGGAATAGCTGGGTTAAATGAGCTCTCTAATACTAATTTTTTGAGGAATCTCCAGACTGATTTTCAAAGTGGTTGCACCAGTCTACATTGCCACCAACAGTGGAGAAAGGTTCTTTTTTCCCCCACAGCCCCTCCAGCATTTGTTGTTGGTTGATTTCTTGATAGTAGCCATTCTTACTGGAGTGAGATGGAATCTCAGTGTTGTTTTAATTTGCATCTCTCAAATGACCAATGATGCTGAACATTTTTTCATGTACTTATTTGTCATTTGTATTTCTTCATCTGAGGAGGGCATATTCATCTCAGATGCCCATTTGGATTGGGTCTTTGAATTTGGGGGTGTGTGATTTTTTATAATTCTTTATATGTTCTAGATACAAGTCCTTTGAGGAATAGTTAGTTAAAATGTTTTCTCACTTTGTGGGTTGTATTTTCACTCTACTGGTGATTTCTTCTGAAGTTCAAAAACTTTTTTATAGGATGAGATCTCAGTTGTTGATTCTTTGAAGTGTTTTCTGTGCAGTTTGGATTTTGTGCATGAAGGCTATGCCCACTCCTATGTCTTCAAGATTTTGACCTACTTTCTCTTCCAGTACATTTAGTGTTTCTGCTTTAATATTTAGATCTTCTATCCATTTTTATTTTAGTTTAGTGCATGGTAATAGACATGGGTCTAGTTTTAGTCTTCAGTGTGTAGAGAGCCAGTTTTTCCCTGCATGATTTATTAAAGAGACTCTCTGTTTTTTGAGTGAATATGTTTGGTCTCTTTGTCAAGATAACGTGGCTGAGTGTGTTTGTAGTTGTGTCTTCATCTTCTAATCTGTTCCGCTGTTCCTCAGGTCTACTTTTTTGCCAGTACCATGCTGATTTTATCACAGTAGCTTTGTAGTATAATTTTAAGTCAGAGATTGTGATGTCTCCTAACTTGTCTTTGTTGCCCTGTATTGCCTTTGCTATTCTATGTCTCTTCTGGTTCCAGACTAACTTTAGGAATGTTTTCTCTATTTCTGTGTGGTATGCTAATGGTATTTTGATCAGGATTGCATTAAACCTGTATATCAACCTTGAAAGTATGGCCATTTCCACTGTGTTTGTTCTTCCTATCCATGAGCAAGTGATATCTTTTCATTTTCGATATCCTTTTCAATTGCCTTTTTTAGAGTACTGTAATGTTCAATATATAAATCTTTTACTTCCTTTGTTAGATTGATTCCTAAGTATTTCATTTTCTTGGATGCTATTGTGAATGGTGTGGTTTCCCTAATTTCTCTCTCAATAAGTTTGTTGTTTGTGTATAAGAATGCTATTGATTTTGAGTATTGGCTTTGTATCCAGCCACACAACTGAATTTGGTTATTAACTGTAGGAATCTTTTGGTGGAGTTTTTGGGGACTTCTGTGTAGAGTATGACTCTGTGTAGAGTATCTGTAAATAATGATAATTTCACTTATTTTCTGTCCTTATTCCTTTTATTTCTCTGTCTTGTCTAATTGCTCTGGCTAGTGTTTCCAGAACTATGTTGAATAGGAGTGGTGATAGTGGACATCTTTGTCATGTTCCTGATTTTAGAGTGAAGGATCTCAGTTTTCATTCATTTAGTATGATGTTGGCTGTTAGTTTGTCATAGATGGTTTTTATCAGATTGAGATAAAGACCACCTATTCCAATTTTCTGTAGGATTTTTATAATGAAGGAGTGCTGGACTTTACCAAAACCTTTTCTGCATCTATTGAGATGATCATGTGATTTTTGTCCCTGACTCTATTGATGTGGTGTGTTACATTTATTAATTTACATATATTGAACCATCCTTGCATTCCTAGGATAAGTCCCACTTGGTCTTGGTGTATAATCTTCTTGATGATTTGTTGGATTCAGTTTGCTAGTATCTTATAGAGGATTTTTGCATCTATATTCCTTAGGAAGATTGGTCTATAGTTCTCTTTTTTGGTTGTATCTTCCTCTGGTTTTGGTATTAGGATAATACTTGTCTCCATGAAAGAGTTAGGGAGTATTGCTTCCCTTTCAATTTCATAAATGAGTTTGAAGAGTACTGGCATTAGCTCTTCTCTAAATTTCTTGTAGAATTAAGCAGTGAATCCATCAGGACATGGGCTTTTCTTTGTCGCTAACTTTTTAATTACACTTTCAATCTCATTAACTGATATTGGCCTATTGAGGACTTTTATATCTTCTAGATTCAGCTTTGGTAATTCACATGTATCTAGGAATCTGTTCTCTTCTTCTGTTTTCCATCCTATGAGAGCAAAGAGTTTTGTAGTAGGTACTGATGATCTTCTGAGTTTCCACAGAGTCTACAGTGACTTTATGCTTATCATTCCTCAGTGCATGAATTTGAGTCTTTTCTTTCCTTTTTTGATAAGGTTGGCTGAGGATTTGTCAATTTTATTTATTTTTTTCAAAGAACGAACTCTTCTATTCATTAATTCTTTGTATTGCTTTTTCGGTTTCCATTGTGTTAATTTTTGCTCTAATCTTGATAATGTCCTCCCTTCTATAGGCTTTGGGTTTGTTTTGCTCTTCTTTTTCTAGAAGTTTGAGGTGTAACATTGGATTGTTTATTTGTGCTCATTCTGATTTCTTGATGTGAGAATTCACCACTCATAAATTTCTCTCTTAGGACTGCTTTCATAGCATCCCATAGGTTCTGGTATATTTCGTCTGAATTCTCATTTAGTTGTAGATATTGTTTAATTTTTTCCTTTATTTCATCTGTGACACGTTGGTTGTGTAGGAGGGTATTATTTAATTTCCATATATTTATGGAGCTTTTGTGGTTTTCTTTACCATTAATTTCTAATTTCATTGCAGTATGGTCAGGCATTGTGCATGGCATAATTTCAATTCCTTTGCACTTACTTAAGCATGTTCTGTGGGCTAGTGTATGATCTACTTTATAGAACATTCCTTGTGCAGCTGTGAAGAATGTATATTCTGATGATGTTGGGTGAAACAGTCTAAAAACATCCACTAAGTCCATTCATTCGTAGGTTTAGTTCAGTTCTGTTATTTCTTTGCTGATTTTTTTCTCTAGTTGATCTATCTTTTTGTGATAATGAGGTATTGAGGTCTCCCATTACAATTGTGTTATTGCTTATTTGATTTTTCATGTCTGTTAATAATTGTTTTATATAGTTGGCTGCTCCTATATTTGGTGCATATATATTTATGATTATTCTCTCTTCCTCTTGAAGTTTCCCCCAAGTATGTAGTGACATTCTTTATTCCTCTTGATCATTCTTTGCTTGAAATTGACATTGTCTGCAAAAAGAATAGCTACTCCTGCTTTTTTTTTTTCTTTTGGTTTCTAGTTGTGTGGAAGATTGTCTTCCATCCTTTGATTTTTAGTCTATGAATTTCTTTTTGCATTAAATGTTTTTCTTGCATACAGCATATTGTTGGATCTTATTTCTTGATCCACTCTGCCAGTCAGTTTCTTCTGATTGGTGAATTGAGGCCATTTACATTGATGGTTATAACTGATAAGTATTTACTTATCTTAGACATGGTATTTTTCTGTTGTTGGTTCCTTGCTTTTACCCCCTGTTTAATTGTTTGCGTCACCTGGTGGTTTCTTTCTGCTGTTGTTCTTGGAACTGTAATCATTTTCTCTGTCTATAATATCTTTAATACACTTTGTAGCATTGGTTTGGTGTTTGTAAATCTCTTCAGTCGTTCTTTGTCATGGAAGGATCTTATTTCTCCATTAATTTTGAAAGATAGTTTTGCAGGGTACATCAATCTGGTTTGGAAGTTGTTGTCTTTCAGGACCTGAGATACTTCACTCCAAGCTCTTCTTGTCTTGAGGGTTTGTGTTGAGAAGTCTGCTGTGATTCTGATGGGCTTTCTTTTATAGGTGACCTGTTTATTTTCTCTAACAGCTTTTAATATTCTGTTTTTGTATTGAATTTCTGGAATCGTGATTATTGTATGTCTTTCATAGTTTTATTTTGGTGATGAATGTTTGGAGTTCTAAATGCTTCATTTATTTGTATGTCAAGTTCTTTTTCCACACTTGGGAAGTTTTCTGCCATTATTTCTGTTAAAAACTTTTATGTCATTTGTGCTGTCTGCAGCTTTCTCATTGACCCTAATCAATCTTATGTTATCCTTCTTTGCTTCATCTTGTAGCTGTTGGATTGATTTTTCATGGTCTCTTGCTAATTTTAAGATACCTTTCTTTTCATTATCAATAACTGTAATTCTGTCTTCAAGATCTGAAATCCTATCCTCTCCTTTGTTCACCTTGTTAGATATACTTGCAGTGGAGCTTTTAATCTCTTGGATCTGTTTCATGGATTCCATTTTTTTCTACGCTGGGCATTACTTATTTCTGTCATTTTTCTAAGCTCATCTATTCTTTACCTATGTCTTCTCTAATATCTTTAATTTTAAGCATGATTTCTTTTTATACCTGAGAAATTATTTTCTCCATGGCCTTGTTTTTTCACTTCTGCTGCTATCATTTCAGAAAGTTCCAGTGTTTGATTTTCATCTACCTCTTTGAGTTCTCTTTGTGTTGGATGGACTTCAGTCTGGAGTTGCATTTTGCTTCTGTATCTTGTCATTTTCTATTTTCTCTTTTATATTTTGTGTTCTATGTTGATGCTTGCCAGTTTCTTATGATATTTAGCTGTATTGCTAGTATTTAAGTTTCCTTAAAGGATGTCTGTTCTTCAGGGATGTCTTCTAGATGTAGGTGGTTTCTTATAGTTATTGCAAAGCCCTTGTTCCCAATTTGTAAAGGATGCAAAATTACTATTTGTTTCATCTCCCAATCCTTTGATACTGGGTTGTGGTGGTAATTAGGATCTCATTCAGTCACAGTGTTATCATATGGAGGAGAAAAACTGTTTATAACATGTATGACATCCTGGCTAAAGTAGTAGTTAGTAGTAGTAGTTAGTAGTAATACCAATAATTTTAAGTACAGCTTAACTACTGATAAATTGTGGTAACCATTAACCTGTTACCTCTGACCACAGGAGTAAACTCTACAATTATGTAATGAAATCAAACATATACTGTACACTTGTATGCAGTTATTTTTCCCCTTAGTGAGGGGATTTTACCCTTCTGTTCGGAGCAGAGGGGTTAATATGGTTAGGGGATGGGCTGAAGTGATGAGTGAGATCAAATATAGTAGAGTCAGGGCTGGAGATTAAAGGATGGTCACCCAAGTTTGGGGAAACTGGAGAACACAGGAGAGAAAGAATAAAACAGAATTTAAAGAAGTAGTCATTAAGGGCACAGACAATGTCTCTTCCCTTGAAAGTTTAAATTTAAGAAGTAGTTGAAGAAAGAGAGAAATTGCATCTATAGAAGAGAATGGGAAAAAAAGTGAAGAAACCTAAACATTGAAAAAAAGAAGAGAAAAAGAGAAAGAATAAAAATGAACAGGAGAGAAGAAAGAAAGAAAAAGGAGATGAGAGAAAGAGAGGAGAGAACAAAAGGAAAAGAAAAACATCCCAAATCCAAAAATGACTACTGAAGAAACAAGATGACATCCAGCCAGACAGGAGAGGGACAGCCAATCAGACAAGGGAGAATGAAAGTAGTAAAATACCTCTGGGGTTTGCAGTTCTGTGACAGTGACCATATTTAATCCCAGAAATGTGTTGATTATGGAGCTAATCTTGGCCTCTGGAAGTGGGGCCTGGGACTGATCTTCTGCTAGTGGAGTTCTCTGGAGTCCAACCACCGGCTCCTCATTGCTGCTTCAGACACTTCCACGCTGTTGGTCTCACCAATTACTCTGCTCTCCAAAGGCATGTCTGCACCCATGCACCTTGGGCCAGGCTGTTGTCCTGTGTCTCAGGTCTTTGGGTTCCTGTCAGTCTGCTTGACAAAGGGGTGTGTCCTTACACTCCTCTCAAAGACCCTGCTGTCCCTGAGAATGTGGAGGAAGCATAGAGCGCAGATTCACTCTCCTCTTGCAGGCCCTGCATCCCAGATGGAATGGAGGAAGTGCCAAGTGCACTCCTGTAGCAGTGCCTTGCCCACCCTTGTGATGTTCTTGATTTTCATCTGCTTGCACCGTCTGTGGTCTCTGGCCAAGCTCAGTGTCCCACCATAACTCAACTATGCCTTTCATTCTTTCTTTCCCTCTACTTCTCCATTGCAGCAGGGGCTCATCCCACTGGAAATCTCAAAATCATACACTCTACAGGAAGTCCTGCCCTCATTTGAGGGGGGAAGAAAGGTGAGGAAGAGTTTGTGATAATAACCTAGAGTTGATCCTACTACCCAGTGCATACATGAATCAAAACATCACACTGTACCACATGAATATGTGCAAATATTATATTGCATTCAAATTAATGGTAATAATAATGATAATAATGACCACAAGCCCAGAGAAAAGTTGATGTTTTCTGCTACATAGAAAACTGGCTTTCTTATTTCTTTCTAGTTTATTGACCCTCCCCCCTCTACTCCAGCTTGTGAGAAGACAGCCTAACCAAATTAGTTGTAAAATAACTGAAATGTATACTATGTATCCTCCCACACACTTCTTTTTCTTTCTCCATGTTGGTTATCAAACCTTGATTCTAGCTTCTATCTCCCAGTTTCCTGTGGACACATGCTGTCACAGGAAAATTTGAGGCTTAATTAGTGAGATAATTATTCATTCAGTGTTTTGGGTCCTGTTCAAGCAAGAGCATAGTCCACATCTTTAGGTGTGGGAGTCTGGATTTGGTGGACAGGAACAGCAGACCTCCAGCCAGGGTCAGATGTGAGGGAGAAACCTGCTTCTCCTCCTGTCCACTGTGACAGAAACATGAACAGTCAGACTTCACTGTAAGAAGGTGAGTAATGGAATTGAGGCAGATGATTTTTGTCAGTGTGGTGTTGATATATATCCAGCAGCTATACCAGGTCTTGCTAGTTGGGTTGCTGGGTAAAATACAGATGCCAGTTAAATTAGAATTACAAATAACCAGTGCATCCATATGTTAGCCTAAGTATAGTATATTTAGGCTGAAATTTATGTATTATTTACCTGGAATTCAAGTTGCACTGAGCAACTTTAGTTTCTCTGTGTTGAATCTGGCAGCCTGGCTTACTAGCCCCTGTGCTTCCACTGGTGGCGAGGTCAAATGTGGTCCCCGCCACATGCAGCTCATGGGCTGGGGTTGACAGCAGTGGGTTGGCCAACAGACCTTGTTCAACAGAGGGTCCTTACTTGCGTCTTTTCCCCCTGCCTCTACCTGCTTGTCCTTCTTGAGCTTACCCGCTCCCACCCTGCACCACTCATATTCTCTTGTCCTCAACCAAGGAAGAGATGGAACCTCTATTAGTCCCTTTTTCATTATTATAATGGAATGCCTGAGACAGGTTACTTTACAAAGAAAGGGGTTTCTTTAGCTCAGTTTTTGGAGGTTGGAAGTGCAGACAGCATGTCACAGACAATTGTCGGGGCCTCAATTGGTAGCATAAAATCATGGAAGGAGAAAAGGTGTATCCCTGTGTCTGTATCACGTTTCTCCTCCTTATATAGCCACTTCAGAGAGTACTGGGGGTCGAATGAGGAAGCACCCTGTGTGTGCTCAGGACAGGACCTGGCACTTGCTACACACTTCAGTGTGGTGCACAGCAGGCCCTCGGGGACTCTGCCTGGGGGTGTGAATCTTGATTCCATTTGCTAATTGTGCAGCTTTGGGAATGACATGCATCTCTATTTCCTCATCTAAAACTAGGAATAATACCTGACTTCGAGTGTTATTAGGGTTAAATGAGGAAATATTTGGACTGCTCAGAGTAGAGTTCCAAATGCCCAGAAAATATTGTTGTTTTTATAGTTATCATCCTCTGAAGCCTTCAATCTCCCTATTTCCCCATCCCATCAACTTCCACATCCTGTTGGTTCTCCCTCTCCCCTCTTACCTCACCTACACCCTCCCTACTCTCATTCCCCCATCCCTTTTCAAGTCCACGATTCCCAAAGCCCTGAAATAAATATGAACTTTCACTAGGCCCCTTCTGGACCCTCTAGCATCTTCTGTACTGGGTGAAACTCAGGCTCCTTCACATGGTCTTGGAGCACCTTCCCCTTGGCTGGCCCCAGCCGACCTCCCCACCTCTGTCCTTTCCTGCCCTCCTTGGTCTCCATGTTTCGTCCTTGAGCTCGGGGTCTTCCTGCCAGGGCCCCTCCTCTGGGCACCCTCCCCAGCCTGCGTCCGGCACTCACCCCTCACACTCTGCCTTCCTCCCCAGAGACACAGCCCAGGTTTTCATGTCTTCCATTCCTCTCTGGGAAGAAGAAGCCTCCTTAAGGAGCTCCTGGGAGCAGCACCCAGGCCCACTCTTAGCACTGCACATTGCTCTTCATTCGTTCATTTTGGCTTGAGATTGTCACTTCTGTGAACACAGAAGTTGGGGGTCCTTAGTTGGGCATCTTCCCAGGCACTAGTGCCCAGCTGCCTGCATGGGTGGCTTCATTTAATGGAATGGTGCAAGCGTATGACATCACACTTGGTTGAAACTTTGCCTTTCAACTATCTTGATGGTCTCTGAAACCAAGGTTTTATTTGTAGAGGAGTTCAGATGGAGCTGGAAGCTGGAGCTCTCAGTTCAGGCAGAGCTGGCCAGGAAAGTGGGTAGCTGATTCCTCTCTTTGGAATTATCTAGTGGGACTTGCTGCAGAAATGAATGTCCTAGCTTAGAAAGTGGCTCACAACTTTTTAAAAATTTATATTTTCAGTGTTCCAGCCTAGAGGATTATTTTGAATCTGCCTCTTATTTATTTTATTCTTGGCCAAATGGGCAGCTCAAGCTGTCTAGGCTGGGCTCCAGACCTAGAGGGGCCACAGCACCATCTACGCTTCTATATCTCAACTGGATCAGGTGCTCTCTAGGGCAGTGTTTCTTCCCAATGCCTGTAGGGATAAAATTAAGATAACAGCTGACACATATTCAAGTACTCACCACACACTAGGCTCTGTGCGCCAAAGACTTCATATATAACTCATAACAACTCAACAGAGCAGAGATTTCTCCCTATTTTTTGCTTTTGTGTTTTGCGGTACAAGGAGTTAAACCGAGGCCTTCACGCTGAGCTACATCCCCAGTCAGTTTTCAAAAATTTGAGTTAGGATCTTGTGAAGATGCCCAGGCCAGACTTAAACTTTATGATTCTCCTGCCTCAGCCTCCTAAGAAGCTGGGATTATAGGTATGTGCTGCCCCACCTGGCTGTCTTTGTTTTATAATTAATGTTTCTACAGCACCTAGAACCAAGTCTTGCAAAGTGCTAACCCACTACTATTTGTTGCATGAGTGAATGAGTGGATGACACTTCACAGTCTGAGGAATGTGCTGAGACCCTGTCCTATGGAAATGGAGTTCAGGATAGTTCAGCACTGTGGACATCCTTCATCCAGGGAATACTGCTGTTTTCAATAGAATTCTAATGTGTTATCACCAAAAAGACTCATTTGGTCTTGTCATGTAAAATAAACTTTTGTAAATTGAATCCTGCTCTCTCCCTGACTTTGTTAGCTTCAGAAATGCTCTGTCTGTGTTCCCCCTGAATCTTATCATGATGGTGTGTTCTAATACTTCCTTTTTCTTTACCCGTTACTTGGGTGGGTATAGCTTGTAAATAGGTAACTAAAGGCATCACTTGCTAAGTAGATGTGTTTAGAAATGAGGAATGATTTTGCTATAAAAATCTTTATTTCCTAATATTTCTCCTGGGCCACTCCGAGCTTTCTTGTGTTAGATTTTCTTAAAATGTGCTTCTCTTGAACTGTGACACATGCCGAGCATGAAAAGCTTCTCAGACTGCCTTTTCAAGCAGACCTAAGGGAACAGCAAGGAACAAGAGCTGCCAGAAGTGCCCCTCGATCTGACAAATGAAGGCTGTCCTGTAGCAGGGTGCTGTGCCTGGTAGGTGACGCTCAATCACACACAAGTATCACTGTTGTCCAGCCTCTGCAAGGAAAGATGCATGATTCTTTTCTGATGATTAGTTTCTTATTTCCTACCCATTTCCAGCCTTAAGGGATGGATAATGA
>PVLD010021154.1:0-32172 GCA_004027595.1 Dinomys branickii | reverse complement strand
GTGATGATGATGGTGATGATGATGGTGATGATGATGGTGATGATGGTGATGGTGATGATGATGGTGATGATGTGAATACCAGTGCTAAGTGCCATCCAGCAGAAAAGCAGGCTGTGAAAATGCTCTGTCCTCATCTGTCTTATTCACCAGATCTGGCACCATGCAACTTCTCTCTCTCCCCCAAAGTCACAGTGACTGTTAAAGGAAAACATTTTGAATTGATTCAGGACATTGAAGCAGCCAGGACAGCACAACTGAAGACTCTTCACAAAAGAGGAGCTCCAGAAGTGCTTCGGAAAGCAGCAAGAACGATGGGATAAGTGCATTCACGGCGAGGGGGACGGTTTTAAAGGAGATTAATGGCACTGTATCTTTTGCTATCTTTTTATTTAAACATTCAAACTCAAGACCTTGCACTTGCCAGACAGTGCTTGTGCCACTGAGCTACATCCCAGGCCCTCACTATATGTTTTGATCACCCTTTGTACAATTAAAAGCAAAGAGAGGGAAAAAGGTACACCATGCTAGCAGGAGGTTCCATATTAATGTCATGCACAGCAGGCTTCTGAGAATGTCACTGGGAACAAAGAGGGGCATTACATAATGAGGAACGGGTTTGTCTTGGTTACTTTTCTCTTGTTGCTGAGACAAAATAGCTGACACACACAATTAAGGAAGGAAAGGTTTATTTAGCTCACAATCTGTGGAGGTTTCAGTCCACACTTGGCTGGCTCCAAGGCAGGGTGGCACATGGCGGAGGGCAACAGTTCATAGCAGCAGTACACAGCAAAGCAACAAGAGCAAAAGGGAGGAGCAGCAGCAAACAGCCTCTTTCCCTCCCTTACACTGTACACAAACTACCCACCTCAGGGCAGGTGTAGCACTCACACCCATAATCCCACCATTGGATCAGGGATGGATCAAAAATCTAGCATTCCACCCCATAATTGCATGATGATTTGGGGGACATGCAGACACAAACCTTAACAGGGTCACTTCTCCAAGAAGATATAATAGACCTTAATATGTATGTGCCTACCAGCAAAACACCAAAGTATGTGAGGCAAAACTGAAAGACCCACAAAGACAAATAGCTGGATCCAGCCTCACAGTTGGAGACTTCAACACCTCTGTTACAAATGGGTACATCCCACAGGCAGGAAGTTGGTTGGACACAGCTGGACCCAACAGCACTATTGATCAACTGGAGATCATTGGCATCTAACTTCATCCAGTAACAGCAGATTCCACACTCTTCATAAGCTGACCTATAAGACAGCCCATACTCTGGGCCATGAAACCCAATTCAGTAAACTTGGGAGACTATAATAATTCAACTTCTACTTTCCGACCACAGTGGAATTAAACTAGAAATCAATATCAGAAAGCTGGAAGATTATAAATGCCTAAATATTAAATACATGCTTCTAAATAACATATGGATCAAAGAAGAACTGAGAAGGTAAAAACACTTTGAATTAAATGAAAAATGCAACTGATCAAAATCAGTGGGATTGAGCAAAGGCTGTCCTTAAATATAGCATTAGAAAAGAAGAAAGGTCATCATCAATCATATAAGCTTCCATCTTAGCAAAACAAAAAAGAAGAGCAAGTTTATATCAAATTAAACAAAAGAAAAAGAATAAAAATTAGTGCAGGTATCAATGAAATGAAAAATAAGAAAGCAAAAGAAAAATCAGCAAAGTGAAAAATCTCTTTGAAAGATGAATGAAATTCATAGATTTCTAGCCAAGCTAAGGAAAAACACAAATTACTAATATCAGAAATCAAAGAGGAGCTATCACTGATACCATGGACAACAGATAATAAAATATGAACAATTCTATGCCCTCAAGTCTGATAACTCAGATGAAATGGACCAGTTCACTAAAAGACCTAATCTGGCAAAACTCAGAGAAAAAATAGTATGTGCAGGCTTATACTCAAGTAAAGAAATTGAGTCAATAGTTAATTATGGCTGGGCCGGGTGTGGTGGCATGCACCTGTAATCCGAGCATTCAGGGGGCTGAGGCAGGAGGATCATTGCAAGTTCAAGGACAGCCTAGGATAGAAAGTGAGCTCAAGGCCAGCTTGAACTGCATAGCAAGACTTTGTCTCAAAAAAGACCGAAAAAAGATTACTTCTCCTAACAAAAAGCACCAGGTCCTATTGGTTCACTACCAGCATTGAAAGAAGAAACCCCACTACCTCTCTACAGTCTTCTAGAAGGCAGTCAACAGAGGCCTCCTCACTCCCTGTGAGGCCACCATTGCCTAACAACAAAACCAACAATGTTACAAAAAATCGCAGATCAGCGTCTCTGAGGAACATAGAAGAAAAATTCTCAACTATACAGAATGGCAAATTGAATCCAACAATGTGTAAGAAGTAGAGCCACAATCTACCTCAGGTATGCAAGGCTGAGATAAAAAATCAGAAATATATATAATCCCTTGCACCAACAAGCTAGGGAGAAAAATCACACAGTCGTATCAACAGATGCCATAAAAGCATTTGCAAAAGGAACTATCAACAAACTAGGATTAGAAGGAGGCATCTTCAACTTGATAAAATTATAAGAAGCCAGGCATGGTGGCGCATGCCTGTACTCCCCGTACTCTGGAGGTTAAGACAGGAGGGTCACTGCAAGTTCAAAGCTAGCCTGGGCTACAAAGTGAGTTTAAGGCCAGCCTGAACTGCATAGTGAAACCCTGTCTCAAAAAGACAAAAAATTATATGCAAGATACCCATAGCTAACACAATGTTTAATAATGAGGAAGTGGATTTCCCAGAGGAACGTGTCTGTTCTTGCTACTTTATTTCACTACAGTGGTGTACACCCTGATGCCGTAAGACAACACAAGGAAATAAAAGGTGTCCTAATAAAGAAAGAAGAAACAAAACTGTCTTTGTCCATAGGCGACAGAATTGTCTAAGAAGAAAATTTTTAAAAATTATTTTAAGAAAACTTCCTGGAACTAATAAGCAATTATAGCAAGACTTCTGTATACAGAGTTATAAGAAGTCAGTCGCTTTTTATATACCAGTGGACAATTGGAATTTGGAATCAAAAGCACAATACCACTTACACTAATACCCCAGACAATAGAATACTTAGATCTCAGTCTAAGAGAATCACAATCCGGCAAGTTATTTTGTTGATAGCAATAGATGGATTCAGATCTGTGTGGAAGCGAAAGGCCAAGAATAGGCAACATGATACGGAAGAGGAAGAAGCCGGGGGGCTGGCAACCCCGGTGCACAACTTGCTCTACAGCTGCGGTGATGGAGACGTGTTACTGATGAAATGTTAGACAGATGGATCAGTGGAACGAAAGAGCCCAGAAGTCAGCCTGCATAAATATAGCAAGCCCGTATTTGATGGAGGTGCGATGGGAATACAATGAGCAAAGTGCGAAGGTACAACAACCTTTTCAACACACGGCGCGGGGACAGCTTTACATCCACATGCAAAAAAGCAAAATTAACCTAGACAGAAATTAACTCAGAACAGACCACAGGCCAAAATGCAAAATACAAAACTATAAACATCCCAGAAGACAGCAGAGGTGAAAACACAGGTCACCCGGGGAATTGTAGTGGCTTTTTGATACAGCACTAAAGCTGTGACATATAGTGAACTGACAAGATGAACTGATTAGCAGAAAACTTGTGCCTGTGGAAGACACTGTCAAGACAATGGCTGACCAGCTGCTGACTGGGAGAGGCTTTGAGAAGGCATGTCTCATAAAGTGTTGCTATTCAAGATGGACAAAGAACTGTCAAAACTCAACAGAAGGAAAAGCCCAACTAAAAATTGGGAAATAAGACAACTCACCAGAGAAAACATACAGATGACTAGTGTATGAAGAGACGCACATCTCTAATCAGTTGGGGTTTTCATGGGATTAGGGAACTGCAGGGTCAAACAGTGAGCAGCCCTATCCCCTTGTTAGAATATCCACCCTGACATGCCATAGGCAGGCAAGGAGTGGATATTGAAGCATCAGAAACTCCCACCATTGCTGGGGGAAATGCAAAATGGTACAGCCACTTTGCAAGATGGTTTGGCAGTTTCTTACAAAACTAAACCTGCTCTTACCATGTGGCCCAGCAGCCATGCTTTCTGGTAATCACCCAAAAGAATTTAAACCATGTCCACACAAAATCTTGCGCACAAGTGTTCACAGCAGCATTACTCATAGCTGCCCAAGTGCAGAAGCAGTCACTGAGGTGCCTTCCGGAAAGTGGAGCAGTGAGCGCTAACCGAAGTGGCTGTGAGGTCACAAAAAGACAGGGCGGAGACACAATGCTGTCACTAAGTGAAAGAAACCTGTCAGATAACCTAATGCTGCACAATTCTGACCGCATGATGGTCTAGAAAAGAAAATCTACTGAGACTGAAAAAACCAGAGGTCACAGAGTGGGGAGGGAAGGACAAGTAGGAGGAGGAGAGAGGTGAGGGCACTGAAGGCGCTCTGGTGAGGTGGCCTTACCCAGCTGCCAGCCCGCAGCGTGAACTGCAGATTCTAAATGGGCTGGGGCTGGAGCCCTCTGACTACAAAGACTGAAACACGGAGAGGGGGCCTTTTCTGAGGGAGCTGTATGTCGGCTGGGAGTGAGCAGAACTCTGTATTTCTACTCAGTCTTCCTGTGAACCTACAACTATTCCAGAGAGGGAAGAAGGTGGAATGAAGGGCTGAACAGAAGTCACACCGAAGTAGCATCAAGGCCAGCAGAGCTGAGATTTGGTCTCAGGCCTGAAAATAATCCTCTGGACCAGGACTCTCGTCTTCACAGCCCTGCTTCCTCGTTTCTTTAGGAGCAGAAAGTCCACCCCAGAGCTCTGCCAGCTGTCCTTGGGAGTGTAGAGCCCCCTTGCCCTCTTTGTGTCCCTGTAGTCCCAGGCCACACTGGCTGTATTTCTGCTGATGCAACATTCTCAAAAGCCTGTGGTCTTGGGATTAACACCGAGGGCACCAGGCCCTCCAAAGCCCTCCCCAGATGCCCACCTCCATTCCTGCTTCCAGCCAGCCACAGCAGCTGCAAGCCTCAAAACTCATAAATGCAGAGCAGCCCCCGCCCCCTGGGCGCTTTTCTCACTGCAGGTCTCCTACTCTCAACATCTTCTGCCTTCTGGACAGGCTAAGAATCCCCAAATCACTGAGTACTGATTTTGGTTACTTAACTCTTTGTCCTGGTTTGTGTCTAGATATTCCTCCAAAGCCTCGTGCAGTCTGGAGCGGGCTTCTAGAGTTTTTGATTAATCCGTGGTCCAGTGCTGGGGTTATGGGTGTGAGTGCTGCTCCCACCCTGGGGCGGCAGCCTGCATGCAGTGTAAGGGAGGGAAGGAGGCTGCTCTTCCCTGCTGCTCCTCCCTTTTTGCTCTTGCTGCTTTTGCTGTTTTCCAGGCCATGAACCATTGCCCTCTACCATGTGCCACTCGGCCTTGGAGCCAGCCAAGTAAGGACTGAAACCTCCACAAACTGTTAGCTAAATAAACTTTTCCATACTTGTTTCTTGTGGGGTTGTTTTGTTTTGTTTTGTGTGCTGGGAATCAAACTCAGGACTCTGCACTTGCCAGGCAGGCACTTGTGCCACTGAGCTAGATCCCTAGCCCTTACCTTTCCTTAATTGTAGATGTCAAGTATTTTGTCTCAGCAATGAGACAAAAGTAACCAAGACACAGTTTTACCCTCCTGTATCTCTTTCCTTTTGCATTTTACTTTAAGTACCAAGAAAAGGGTAGGCCACCCCTCAGCACTGCATACAAATCTCCCTGGGTGTAATTTCTGCACATCTGCATTACCCCCAAGAATGGCACAATGTCACAGCCACTTTACACCAGTTTCCCTGGAGCATCCAGCAAGATGTCCCTTGCCTCCATCCGCATCCTCGCCACATTGTCCTCGTGCCCACCCCCACCAACAGTCCAGCCAGACAGCCTTGGCTTCCTCTGTCAGCTCCCTGAGGTGTCCTTCCCGACTACACAGCCACAGGCATAGAGCCTGGCACAGCAGCCCACAGCCTGCTCACAGAATCTGTTTTCCCTTCCCAGGCTACCAGGCACAGGCCGTGACTGCATGGTTCGAAACAGCAGAAATTTCTTGTCTCCCAACCCCCAACTGAAAGTCAAGGTGTGGCAGGCTATGCCCAGCTCACCAGGCATTGGCAGGACTGTGATGCTTGGCAGTGGGACCGCCCCTGCTCCATGTGCTGCCCACAAGCTGCCCTGAGCCCGCAGGTCCCAGTGCTCCTGCCCCATCCCTGGTCTTCGCAGTAGCCACAGCAGCAGCAGCAGTGCCCAGGGCCGCCTCCTGCTGCAGGTCCCGTGGTGCCATCTCAGGGGAGCTCATCTGGCCTGGTTGCCCCTGCGGAATTCTGTCACTGACACCAAAGCCTAGAGCCACTGCAGAGATGCTCCCTGACTCCTGGGCCTCACACCTGGGGAACTGCGGATCCAGCAACTCAGTCTCACTCTGCCCGCTGTGATTTCTGGCCCAGGGCAGCACTCTGCCCCTGTGATTCTGCTGTGTGTGTCCTGCCTCTCCTTCCTCCTTTAAGGGGCTTCTGGTCCCCGGCTGTGGAACCTCAGGCCATTTCTGCCGGTGAACATGTTTCTGAACCTCTCAGGCAGAGCTGTCCCTGCTCCCAGGCACAGTCCTGAAGACTCATCGCAGGCATGCACCCCGCCCCGAGTTCAGCATCTCTCAGGGAGCCCTGTCCCTGCCCCCCTCAGAGGCCTGGGCTCCCTTGGGAGGGCTCCTGGGCTCCAGGGCCTCAGAGCAGGCAGCTGTCCACCTCCCTTTCCCTCAGTCTGTCAGTGTTCTCAGCCCCCGGGGCCCTGCCTCTCCGCCGAGAGCCCACAGGCAAGAGGGTTGTGCAGCCTTGTCGAGGTGCATCCCACATGCGAGGCAACGTGTGTGTTTTGGTTTAATGGTTTGCATGTGGTGGGTGAAGCAGTAGAGCTGGGACAGCACACTGTGGGCCCAGGAATCTCAGCCAGCGTGTGCCTAATGAGGGAGGTCTCGGCCGGGCTTCTAAGCCACGGGTGCAGGAGGTCACTCAGTGGGCATCAGCCCCAGGGGGAAGCCATGGCTGGGTGCCCACCATCCAGCCCCAGCCGGCCCTTGGAGCTGTGGCCAGAGGTTGCGGCAGCCAGTGTGCCTCCACTCTGGCCTCTGCTTTGCAGGGAGGTGGACACAAGGCTTCTTGGTGTCCTCCTTGCCACATCTCACGGACGTGTGGAAGTCATTGAACACACCCTGTGCCTGGTGGAAAAGGGAGAGCATCACAGGTCAGGGCTAGAGTCCGGGTGCGGCAGCCGTGGCACAGGGCAGGACGGGCTGCAGGAGGAGCCAGGGCCTGGCACCAGCAGGCCAAGCGTGAGCTGCACGGGGCACGGGAGTGGGTGCTGGCACAGGCTGGCTCGCCAAGACAATGACAACCCCGCAGGCTGGCCTCTTCCTCCCCACAGGGTGCGCCTCCGTGGCACCTGGCTTCCGCCCGCCCCCACGCGCACGGCCGGAGATGTAGCTATGAGCTGCGCACGTAGCGCTGATGCGCCTCCATACTTGTGTTTTTCCTTCACTCATCTTGTTTTGAGGGGATGGGGTTTTTTAAGATAGGGTCTTGCTGTGTAGTCAAGCTGGCTTGAAACTGGCAACTGAGTCCTCCTGCCTCAGCCTCCTGAGTGCTGGGATTATAGGTGTATGTCCCCATGCTGGCTTCATTCTTGCTTATTAAATCAAAACTCCCACCTTTCCACTCCAAGGAGGCGCCGACCCAGTCAGTAACACAGCTGCCTCCCTCCCTCAGGACCAAGCAGCTGGCAGCTTCGAGCTGCCGGGGCTGTGCCGCATCACGAGGGTCGCTGGACTGGGCGTCGGGCACTACGGGGTCTCCCCAGGCCCTAGTCCCTGGAGAGCGAGGCAGAACACAGATGTAGGTGGCAGCCACTCTGCAGTGGAGCCAGCAAGCCTCTTCCCAGCCTCCAAGCAGCTGCATCCCAAGCAGAGCCGGTAATGCCTTCCTCATGTCAGGACCTGCTCCTGGGGGTGGGGGTGATAGGGCTGGGACACCCCGGAACAGGGGCCAGGGAACCTGTGGTACGTGCAGAACTCCCTGTGTAGGCATTGTGGGAAGGACTCGCCAGACACCCCAGCCCTGTGGGTATCTGCAGGGGATAGACCCGTGTCAGAGGTGTGGGGCACATGCACACCACAGTGTGTGTGGCTCACTCCTGTGACGTGAGGCCGTCTGCAGCAGGCACTGGAACCTGTGCTGCCTCTGCCGGACCGCCAGGCCCAGGATGCCTCATCCACAGCCCTCCGATTGGACACCAGCAGCTCTGGGAGGTAAGGTTGTGCTGAGCCACACAGCCCTGGCAGTGGCCATTCTCCAGAGCCCAGCCCTGGGGGCCCGCCCACCTGGGGAGTGGCAGTCATGCATCCCAGAGCCCTGCCCAGTGCAGGTCCCTGGCCCTTCCCGCCCTACAGCCCCAGGCCCCTCTTGTCCTCCTCCTGGCCCCACACAGGGTTGAGAGTTGCCTTTGTCCTCAAGGGAGACCCCACAATCCAGGTCTGTTCCTCTTGCCCTCACCTCCCTGGCCGTTGCTGGCTTGGACGGAGAGCCACCCACCAGCTCCTGACCCAGGGGTCCGTGGGATGCTATCCGGATGCCAGTGTGTCTGGTGGGGTCATTGTGAGCCCCTGTGGGCTGGGGTGGGCAGGAACCTGGTCAGCACCAGTGTCTAACAGGACCATGGGGAGGAGAGACACATGCGCCTAGCCCTCCGTATGCCACCTGGTGTCCCCTGGGGCCCAGCCACAAAAGGACACAGCCTGACCTTGCACCTGCGGGTACAAGGAGAGCAAAACTTCCTTCCCCGCAGCCCACGCACCCATGGAGCTCTGGGCAGCCCCTCCCTCCTTCTGTACCTCCGTTCCCACCTGGGCATCCTCATGTAGTGCTTCAGTCACCCCCTTTCCCTGGGTCTGCTGGTGCAGCCTCCAAACACAGGGTGGCAGGGGTCCCAGCCCTCGGAGCTTGAGGGTGGCACCTCCTGCCAGTGCCAGCCGGGGAAAGCACAGCTGGGATCTCGAGCGGGGACCAGGGGGCCCTCGCTGGCTTGGGAGTGTGGAGGCCGGGTCCTGCAGGCTGCACTAGAGAGAGGTCCCCTCCCTGTGGGCCCAGGAGAGAAAGGTCCATCCCTTTTCCAAAACTCGAACCCCACCCTTTTCCTGAATTTAGGACTTTCAAAGACAATGGCTCAGCGTAGGCTGGCCAGTCTGTGCAGGAAGCAGTGTGCATGATCAGGGCATAGGTGCTGGGCGTCTCCATCTCCATGGCGTGGGGACCCTCACAGCATGGACACTGCACACAACCAGGGAGCAGAGGAGCTAGGGAGGCCGCCAGGCTGCAGGTCTCAGTCCCAGACCATGCGCTGGTGTCACAGGACAGTGCTACAGACACAGAACAGGTGTGGCTGGGATGGCGCCTCCGGGGAAGAGGCTGAAGTATAGCTCCTGCACTCGGATGAGGTGGAGGCCACTGCTGCTGACAGGCAGCCAAGCCTCAGACTGTGGGGCCCTGCCAAGGGCCCTGATTGGCTCAGGGCCAGTGCTGAGGACACCGGCTCAGGGACAGCTCATGCTGTCCAAAAGAAGGGGCATGGGGGACCGACACCCACATGTAGGCTCCTCATAGTCAGGCACAGCTGAACTCGGTCCCAGTGTCCAGCCAGGGGTCACCTTCAGGGCATGAAGGCCCTGAACAACAGGAGGACGAGGCGGCTGGAGTGCACAGTGCAGGACAGGTGTCATTTCCCTCAGGCAGCGTTAGGGCGTCAGCGTGGTGCAGACAGTAATGTTCAACATATTCGGTCACTTTAAAGTCTGCATACCTGTCCCATTCGCCCTGGGCCCCTCGTTTTCCTGTCCCCTCGCCATGTGGCAGTGCCCACTGTGTCTGCGGCCCGGACGCTGTCCCTGTCTCCACATAGAGCACAGCTGTGGGCTGTGTAGGCTGATTGTGTGCCTGTGCAGTGCACTTGTGCCCATGTCCCTGTGACCTCCAGGTCTGAGGTGCAGCTCAGGACTGCAGAAGCCACTTGATCTGGGCCAGGCTGGGTGCATCTCACACCACAGGGGCATGTGGGCACACACGCACACACACACACAACCTACCTATGGAAATGAGATGCAGATCAAGCACCCTCATTCAAAATTCTTGGTACCCAGAGCGTTTACTTTCTGTTTGCTTTATTTGGTTTGTTTCACATACATGTTTGATTTTGTGATGGCACACTCAACACATGACCCATTCATGGCACCTACGTCTCACAAGTCCTCTGACGGGCTCTTCACACAGTTCTTTGGGCTCGAGGTCATCATCTCTGAGGCCACGTGTCTCTGAGGTCATCATCAATGCTGAGCCAGGCTTCCTGCCAGTGCGGGAACGTTCTGAGCCCCAGTGTCCAGTATTCCAGGCTGTCTGAAGGGGACACAGAACGTGCCAGATGGCAAGATGGTGACCGTGCCCGAGGGCCGGGCCACGGGGCAACAACCAGAGGCTCCAGTGCCTGTGAGGGCTGCATCTGGCCTCCCTAAGCCCAGCAGCAGCGGGCACCCAGGGCAGCTCCTGTGCCTGCCACATACTCCACCCGACCTCTAGTCCTGACGGGGCACTGAGCCCCCCAGATATGCAGCCGCCTCCTGGCCTTGTCTGCGGTCCCTGTGGGCTGATGGACTTGAGGGGCTGGGCGTGGGCGGTCCCAGCACAGGGCACAGCAATGCTGGAGCATTCTTTGCATGCCGCTGCAGAGCTGGCCCAGGCCCCTCTCCACAGCCCCTGGCTGACCCTGCCCAGGCTGGGTGTGGCTTGTCCTGGGGCTGCGGCTGCTGGTTCAGCCAGCCAGGCCACCAGCCCCTCCTGCAGACCTCTCCAAACCCATGGGGTGGGGACAGTGTTTCCTGCAGCTTCCCAAGCAGCCCCCAGACCCAGCAGGCATGGTCTGCCATAGCCTGGGGACCTCCAACTGCCAAGAAGCTGCTCTGCAGGTCCCACCTGCCTCCAGGGTGGCCAGAGGCTCAGCCAAGCTTCTGGCAAGGACGGAAAGAGAAGCAGGTGGTGTGTCAGGCCTCAAAGAGAATGAGCCCCACCTGCCAGAGCCTCCCCTTCCCGTCAAAGGCAGGCCACTGGCAGGGCATGGCGCCCCCCTCCACCTGCAGCCCAGCGAGAAGGTGCCTAGGTTCCAGCTGTGATGGAAGCTGGAAGCCCCATGCAGGGTGGGGTAGTTGGGCTGTGGCCCCAAGAGAGCAGAGAGGACCCTGGGAAGGGACTGCCTGTGGGTCCTTTGAGGTTGGGCATCAGCCTGTGGCCAGAGCAGCCTGAAGCTCAGCTGCAGGTCAGATAGAGCTCTGGCCCGGAGCTGGGATGCAGCTCTCAGAGCTCCAGCCAACCCTGGAAAGGGCAGTGGCTCCGCCAAACCCAGTCTCCTAGGATCAGCTCCACTGTCCCCTGTGCAGGACATTTGCTGAGAGGCCACAGGGCTGTGGGACCTCTCAGGGCACCGGGCACAGGGCAGCAAAGCTCATACATGCCCAACCTTCTTGGGCAGGGCAGAAACATCACCTGCCTTCCAGGACGCTGTGGGCCATGCCCTGAGCAGAGGCACAGCTGTGGGTGCTCTCCTGCCCTGTGTGACCCTGATGAGCCAAGGTCACGGCCCCCAGGGCGAGGACCGACCGCCTCGTGACAAGGCCTCCTGGACTCAGGGTGCTGGCTCACTTCCACCTGCTTGTCCACTGTGCCCAGGCAGCAGCACCCAGGCATTGGCTGCCCCTGGCCCCACACTTCCTCCTGGCATAGATGGTCCCGATTCCTGCCCAGCCTGAGCTCCCCTCTCTGTGGGTCAGGGGCCCAGGGTCCTGTGTGGGTGTTCACAGGAGGCAGGGTGCGGTCTATGCCCATCCGGAGGTTACACGATGCACCCTGTCTGCGTGTCACAGTGCAGCACACATTCACACAGGACGGTGCACATGGGAGGGCAGCTGGCACACAGGTGGTCCACGTGGCATACTCCCACTCCACACTGCGTGGCACAGGGTGCTCGGGTCACCTCCGCCTCTGTGCCAGCTCCCCAGGGATGCCCTGGCCCGGGGGACCTCCTGCCACCCATCCCCACAGGCTCCTCGAGGCCCAGGGCCCCTACTTTCTGGGGAGTCTCTAAGGAGCCTGCTGAGGTGGAGAGCTGAGGCTGGTCCCTGGGAGGGATGCCCGGGGTAGAGGCTGTGCTCCTGGGAGCAGGGCGAGCAGGAAGGCCTGAGGTCACCACATTGGTACCTTGATAGGACACAGGCATGTGCATCCCAGGAATGAACTTACACACTTGCAGCGGCAGCCTGCAAAGTGCAGGGAAAGCACAGGGCAGCCCAAGTGCACCCCACAGCTATCAGCCACAGACCTGGTGCCTAGGCCACTCCTCCCTTGATGCAATGTCCAAAGGGCCACACTACTTTTCAGCATGCCCCAGCCCAGCCTCAGACCCTCAGGGCTGGCCAGGCACACCCCTTCCTCACCACCTACCTTCCCAGTGTCCAGCCCCCCAGCCCAGCCACATACCCAGGGCCCCCCCTGTGCCTCACACTAGGCCCAGGGCCAAGGGCAGCTCTCTGCCTGCTCCCTCCACCCTCGAGAGAAGACGGGGCCGCCAGCCCAGGCAGCCAGTGTGCCCAGCAGAGACAGGGAAGGATGGGGCCACCAGGGCACACAAATGTCTGTGTCTCTTGGGACGTCTCCATCCCTGGCGGTGCCACCCCATGGAGGTGGTTGAGACTTCTGAGCAGTGCCCCATGGGTGTCGCCCAGCAGCACAGCCAGGTGCTGTTCACTTTTTGAAAAGTGCAAAAAGTGAGCACAGCTGATCCCCAGGTGGGACACCAAGACCCAGCCACAGGCGGCCTCTACTCTGCCCAAACTCGGAACCCTGGCGGCCACGTCCCACAGACCCTGGAGGAGCTGGGGAACCGTTCTGGCATCAGGGTCACTGTGAGGCCGGGTCTCTGCTGGCACCTCGGGCGGCAGAGCTGTTCCCAGCAGCCCTTCTTGCCCCACGCCCACTTTCTGAGTTTTCCAGGACGACTCCAAAGGTCTGGTCTGCTCAGCACCTTTGAGGTGCCACAGAGGTTGGCTCCCTGAGGCCACCGCCAGTGTCCAGCAGGGTTGCCGACCTCTGCAGGTCCAGTGGCCTGGGCTGCCCTGGGATGGCCCACATGCTTGAGCATGGCCCTGTGCAGCGTGCTGAGAGGGGCTGGGACCGCACAGGCGCTGCCCCCTCCAGCCCCCGCTCCCGTCCCCGCTTTGGGGGTGGGGTCCTCCCTCCCTCCCGCTCTCCTCTGCCCGTGTCTCTTCCCACACATGCTCCTGCCGCACGTGCTGTGACATGGCCAAAGGCCACAGGTGCCACGCTGTCTGTCTCATGGTTCTCATGTGGCGTTAAGGGCATCAGAGGCCCGGGACGCAGCTTGATAGAGCAGAACATGGAAGTACCCATCCCAACTGCTTCAAGCGTCGGTCGTCGGTGTTGGGCATACTCACGGTGCCATTCACCTCCATAACTCGTACCATCTTACACAACTGAAACACTACTTTTTGTTGTTGTTTTTAAATTTTATTTGAAAGAGAAAAAAACACCAAAATTTCAAAACAAGGTAATAGGAGGTTACCAATGGTTAACTGTTGTTTTTTGAGACAGGGTCTTACTGTGTAGCGCAGCTCAAACTCACGATGATCCCCCTGCTTCAGCCTCCTGATGCTGGGATTACAGGTGTCTGCCACACTCTGTGTTCTGAAATGCAACTACCCACTTCCTCTCCTCCCACTCCTGCTGTCCATCTTTACAGTTTTGATAACTTTAGGTGCCTCATCTGCGTGGGATCATACAGCTTTGTCTTTTCCTTTTCTTCTGGTACTGGGTATTGAACTCAGAGCCGACACACTGAACTACATTCTCTGGCCCTTTTTTATTTTTTGAAAAGAGTGTTGCTAAGTCACTAAGTGGCCAGGTCGGGGCTTGAACTTGTAATCCTACTGCCTCAGCCTCCAAGGCATGCACCGCCACACCAGGCTGGGTATTTCTCCTTTTGTGACTGGGTTGTTTTACACAGAGTAACACCCTCAGGGTATGTTCACATGTAGCCTGTCAAAATTTCCTTCTTTGTGAAGTTTAAATACTATTCCGCATATGACCAGGCCATGTCAGCTTGTCTATTCCTTCCTCAAAGGGCACTGGCACTGGTCGCCTCCACATTTTAGCTACTGTCCACACTGCTGCCCAGCTCTGTGACAAACAGTCCCGTAAGACCCTGTCTTTCACTCTCCTGCGTGCTCACCCCAGTGGAACTGGTGGGTCGTTTGGCATTCCTGAGGTGAGGGGTCCAGAACTCTTCTCCGGCTATTCAGCTGCACCTCCCGCCAGCAGTGTGAGAGTCTCCCCGTCCTCATCAGCGGGCCTGTTCAAATCACAGTTCTGCCAGGCATGGTGGTGCGGGCCAATAATCCTAGCACTTGGGGGGATGAGGCAGGAGGATCCTTGCAGGTTGAAGGCCAGCCTGGTCTACAAAGCGAGTTCAAGACCAGCCTGACCTGCATAGTGAGACCCTGTCTCAAAAAGACAAAATAATAATAATAAGAAGAAGAAGAATAAAAATCATAGTTCTACCAGGTGTGCAATGATAGCTAAGTGTGGTTTTGATTTGTGCATTGATAGATAATGATATTAGACATCTAAAAAATCAAGACAAGCCAGGCATGGTGGCACATGCCTGTAATCCCAGCACTCGGAGGCTGAGGCAGGAGGATCGTTGCAACTTCGAAGCCAGTCTGGGCTACAAAGTGAGTTCAAGACCAGCCTGAACTACATGAGACCCTGTCTCAAAAAGACAAAAAATAAAATAAAATAAAAAATTAAAAAATCAGGAATAGACATTGATTTGTAAAAATTTTTCCTGTACCTACTGAGCTGAGCAGCAGGTTTTCATTTTGTGTCTGCAGATCCAGTGAATCACAGTGTGGATTTCTAAAACGCTAAGACAATCCTGGGACAAGCCACAGTTGCTGGTGCTGTATTATCTGTTCTTGTACACCAGTAGGTTTGACTTGCTTTAAAAAACAAAAACAAAAAAACAGCAGGCTGTGTTGGAGAACTTGCCCAGAACACTGAGGCCCAGGGTTCACCTAGCACTGCAGAAAGAGCTGGGAACGCCGATCCTGCCTCTTAGGAGCTCAGGCACCAAGCTTGGGCTTGCATCCTCCTCGGATTTGTGAGCTGGGTGGCGTCCCTCACCTCTGCAACTTTCTCCAAGATTCTGGGCATAATTAGTGCGATTCATTCCCCTGGTATTTGGTAGAATTTCCTTCTGAAGCCCTCTGGACCTGGACTGTTACTTAGGAGAGTGTTTTTAATAAACATTCAAAGCTTTCATTGATACAGGCTACTCAGGTATCTTACATCCTTTAGTGCACTGTGGAGTTTCTGTCTTTCAGGGGTTTGTCCATGTCACCCAGGTGTCACATTATTGGCAAAGTGTGGTTCAGAATCGATACCATCCTTCTATTATCTACAGGGCCTGCAGGCAGGCCAGCCCTTGCTCCATCCACAGGCAGGCCACCTTCCACTCCTGGCATTGTTAGTTTGTACCTTCTCTCAGCTTTGCCTCCTCAGTCTGACAAGAGGTTTGTTGAGTTCACTGATTTCTCAAAGAGCTGGCTTTGGGTTCTGCAGATCTGATGGTTAATTTGGATAGCACATTGATCGGATTGGGAAACGCCTAGGAAATGACACACTGCTGGCTCCGGGTGTGTCTGCATGTGTTCCCAGAGATGACAGATGGGAGGGCCCCACGTCACCAGCAGGCTAACCCGTTAATGAGGTCCTCGCGGGTGGAATTATTGGGAGGTGACAGGGCAGGAGGTGGTGCTGACAGAAGTGGGGGGGGCAGGGTGTGGCCTTGGGACCGTGTCTGCCCCAAGGCCCTTCCCAGCTTCCCTCTTCTCTCTGCTTCCTCCTCCTGGGTCAAAGCCCGGGAGCTGAGGGGGCTGCCCAAGGGCTGTGGGCAAGTGTTTGTCTCACTGTGGACAGGTGACTAATACGTAGATGGTATTGATTTTCTGGTTTTTATTTTCTTCTCTGGCTTTTATTATTTCTTTTCTGCTGCTTTTTATTTTTAAATTTTACTTTTAATTTTTTCTCTCCTTTACTATGTTTTATTGATTTTGTACTTATTCTTCTCTTTGTCTCCTTTCAGACAGTTTCTATTTTAACTTCACTAATCTTTTCTAGAACATTAACCCACTGCTAAACTTGTGCAGCACATGTTCACTTCTGGCACCATGGCGTCATTTCTGTGCCCCGTTTCTTTCATGCTTCCGGACACCTCTGCACACACAGGCCACTACACCATCCACCTTGGTCTGGGGCCCAGGTCAGTGACAGCTGGGTCTGGGTGCCTAGTTTACTGCCCACTGCAGGCTGTTTCTTCGCTTTTGGTGGGCTGCAAGTCCTCCCAGTCAGGGAACAGGTCTGCCTCCTAGCATAGGGGAAAGAACTCCCAACCTGAATGATGTCTGGGATGAGTTCATGTTCTCTAAAATTGAAGAATGAATTTTAAGAACAAGGGAGGTTAAGAGCAGAATATATTTATTGAGGGCAAGAAAGCTTCTGTCCGAGAAGGACAGATGGGGGGCTGAGTGGGTTGCCCAGGAACCTGTCTTTTCTAGAGACTTCTATAGAGCAAAACCACAAGGTGAGCAAGGTCCAAGGTGGAAAACATGGGAACTCACTAGGTGGGCATGAGGTGGGACAAAACTATGGTCAGCCAATAAAACTACAAGCATAGCCGGGCGTGATGGTGCACACCTATAATCCCAGCATTCGCCTGGAGTCTGAGGCAGGAAGGTTGTTGAAAGTTCGAGACCAGCCTGGGCTACAAAGTAAGCTCAAGGCCAGCCTGAACTGCATAGCGAGACCCTGTCTCAAAAAGACAAAAAAAAAAAAAAAGATTACAAGCGTAATTGTCCAGGCAAAACTGATTAAATTGGAATCAAATGGGGACATGAGTCCCGAAGCAAGCAGGTATGAACACAGAACAGGGGCCTTTCCAGTAGGGCGGTGGAGTAGTGTCCTGGCCTTCTCAAGGTGACCGCTACCCACTTAGAATGTCGGTCCCTGAGGTCCATCCCTAGCGAAGCACACCGGCGCATCTGTTTAATCTTTTGTCCTCAGCCGGAGGTGTCTCGTCTTCTGCACTGGCTCCTTTGAGGGCCCGGCCCTGTCTGGCTGCCCATAACATGTCTAACATAGCTGTCTAATTCAGCTGCCTGTAACACTCGGCCGGTGCTGTGGGCACTGTCAGTCCTCGTCTGTGTCTGTGGTGGCTTGCCTGCAAGCCCTGTAGCTGCTCTTTCCTTCTGTCCCTCAAGCTGCAGCAGCTCTGGTTTCCTCCTGGGGACCTCACACTGTGCCTGGTTCAGGCTGTCACTGGCCCCAAGCTGCGTCCTGGAAACTGCAGCTCTCCCCAGGCCACAGCCACCTCCTCCCATCTCTCTGGACCACCACCATCACCAGCTGATGTTTGGGCTCTGAAAACTAGTGTCCTACATTTATTCTTTCTTATTTTTGGTGGTTTCAGGGCGGAGAACAATCTGGCTCCCTTTTCATGCATTTCAGATTTATTATTGTATTTTTAAAAATCAAAATAAAAGCAGCAGTTTTCTTTTTAAAAGTGCAGGGCCCAGGATATAGCTCAGCGGCACAAGCACCTGCCTGGCAAGTGTAAGGTCCTGAGTTCAATTCCCGGTAAAAATAATTTTAAAAATACAATAAAATAAACTAGACCTGGAAAATGTTTATCAAGCTTGTTTAAAAGTGCACACAGACAGCAGCACCAAGTCCATCCCCACCTCTCAGCCCCCCTCCCCTCTCACTTGGGCAGCATCTCATGACCTACATTCTAGTCCACAAATCTCTTTTCATCCGGTCTAAACTGTGCTTAAAACCATTCAATGAGTTCCGAGTTTGGAATTTTGTGTTTTTCATTTCTACAAGTTCCATGATGGCTCTTTTAAAAATCTCTCTTGTCAAATTTATAGTTTCCAGTTGTTGCAAAGAATTTACGAGCCTAGTTTGATCCCCTTGAGCATAATAAGCACATTCATTTTATGGTTTCTGGCTGATAATTTGGTTTCTGGATTTCTTCGCGTCTCTTTTTCCATGGTCTATCACTTGTGTTTCTGATATGTTTTGCTTACATGCTAGAGAGAGATTTGACTGTCACTGTAGACACCATCGCAGGTCCAGGGTGATGCTGTCCTCGTGCCCAGAGGACTGTGATTTGCTGTTGCCGGGCAACAGGTACCTGAGCTGTCCCGGGTCACACTATGCTGAGTTCAGGGCCGAGAACTTGAACGTTTCCAAGTTCCAGGTCGCAGCTCCCGATGATTCAAGGCTGGGCCACAGTCCACAGCGGGCGGCCTCGCCTCTGAGTCACCCGGCCTCCGCACATTCCTCTGGTGTCTGCCAAAAGCAGGTGTGGCGCACTACGGACCACACCCTCAGTGGGTCCCGGAGTCCTGCTTTGTTTCCCGGCCCCAGAGCCCCTGTGCTGCTTTTCCTGACCAGCCAGAGCCCTCACGCTCTTACTGGGGGTCGTCACCACCACTGGGGAGCCCTGCTTCTGCAGCATCTGCCCACAGGGTGTCCGCCCTACTGAGCTGGGCACCGGGCTGGGCGCCTGAACACCCCAGGCCATTCCACTGTTTCTGTGGGAAAGCTGGGCTGGTGCTCTGCCTGACGCCCCCCACGCGTCAACCCTTACCCATGCCCCGGGGCCCCGGGGCCCCGCCACACTTCATTTTGGGAGGGGAGCGCCACATACCGCATCTAATTCCTGATTCGTTCCCACAACAGCCTCGGCGTTTGTTTCCCATACCCGCAGGCTGAATCCCAACTGCCTGAGTGAGGTGTTCCAGGTGGGGCGGCTGACGGCTGGTGAGGCCCTGGGGTGAGGGTCAAGAGCGCTGGCACCGCCTGTTGTCTGCACCCCGAGGGGCCTCCTGAGGACCAGCCCCGCAGACCCCCATCCCAGGCGCGGCCCTCCGGACCCGAAGAGGAAGACCGCGGTATTTGGGTCACTGTCTGCCAGCTCTGTCGCAGGCTGAGTCCCGCCGCTGTATAAGGACTACAGAGTTAGCAAAAGTTCTTCCTATGCACATGCCTAATTCCTCCTGGGTCTTTACTTCTCCACGTGAACTATAATCTTTAAGCAAGTTTTTGGGCCGCATTTCAGAAGTGCGTTGGGTCACTGATGAGTCTCGCTGGCTCTGCGGAGACAGTGGGCTCCACCCGCGCACGGGGACGTCACCCTTCCTTTCGCAGCCGCGGAGCCCTGGCCTCGATCGCAGGGTAGCACGCTCGTGTGGCAACTCGCACGGAGGGCTGCCTTTCCTGTATGTCCGTGACTGCGCGGAAGCGACGGGCAGCGCCCGGCAGGGAACAGCGCCGCCCCGCGTGCAGGAGCCGGTCTGGGGCGCGCGAGGGGCCTGACCGGCAGGGGGCTCATGGCTGCGTCCGCGAGCAACCGCGGTGCCCTCGCAACCTTGCGACTCCTGTCGCCGCTCCTGTCCGCTCTGCCTGCCCTGCCCGTTCTGCCCGCGACCCCGCCTGGGCCCTCCGCCGTCCGTGCGCACCCCGGGGCCTCCGCGCCCGCCTGTGGCCAGCGCACCCCCGAGGGCCGAGTGCTGGGCGGCGCGCCCGCCGCCGCGGGCAGGTGGCCGTGGCAGGTGAGCGTGCACTATGCGGGCGTGCACGTGTGCGGAGGCTTGGTGCTTGACGCCTACTGGGTGCTTTCGGCCGCGCACTGCTTCGGCCGGTAAGCGAGGGCGCGGTGCACGGCGCACGGCGGGTCCCTTCCCTCTGTACCCCCAGCCTCCCCTCCCCCAGCCACGGCCTCCCCTCCTTCTCCCCTCCTCTCCCCGCACCCCACCTGCCCCGCGCGCTCAGAACGATCAGGACGGCCAGAGCGGGAGAGTGGCGGCAGCCCTGGCTCTCTGTCTCCACACAGAGACATGAACATCGTCGCCTTCGACCTGTACGTGGGCCTCACCAACCTTAGGGCCGCCGGTGCGCACACGCAGTGGTTCGCGGTGAGCCGCGTGATCCTGCACCCCACCTACCAGATATGGCACCCCGTGGGCGGGGACGTGGCGCTTGTGCAGCTGCAGTCGCCCATCGAGTTCTCAGACGCCGTGCAGCCCGTGTGCCTGCCACCGCCCACCCTGCAACTGGACAGCAGTGCAGTCTGCTGGGTCACGGGGTGGGGGCTGGTGTCCCCAGAGGGTGAGCAGGGCGGAGGGCAGAGGCAGGGGAGGGGCGCAACTGGTCCCTGGAGAGTGACAGCGGAGTCCACAGATGTGAGGCAGGCAGAAGGTGCAGGGCGGAAAAGGCTGGGCATAACCACGGGTTGGAGACAGGGTCCCTACCACAAGTGGAAACCCTCACCCTGACCGGAAGCGCCAGGGGAGAGCGGGACGCACTCTGCGGTGGGGGAGGAGCTTCCGCGCGGGTGGGACCCACGCAGGGGTCGCTGGCTCGGGGACTGCGTCCTGGAGCCACGGCCAGCCCTGCCGCCTGTCCACTTTCCTTCTGGCTTGCCTCTCCCCAGGCCGGTCTGTGAACCAGCTGCAGGAGGCCCAACAGGCCCTGATCTCCCAGACCCTGTGTAGGATCCTCTACTCGCCCTCATCAATCCAGCCCGACATGCTATGCGCTGGGAATCTCAAGACCGCATGCGAGGTGTGTCCCACTGGCTTGGTGTGGGGACCATGGCCTGGGTGCCTCCACCAGGAAGGAGCCTGGACTGCCCTGTGGGGCTGTGGGAAGGGGACCCTGTGCCCCACGACCTCAACAGACCCCTTCCTTTGCAGGGTGACTCTGGGGGCCCACTGGTGTGCAAGTTCAACCACACATGGGTGCAGATGTGAGCTGGGGCCTGGGCTGCACCCAGCAACTGTACCCCGCAGTGTTTGCCCGGGTTTCCCATTTCTCCAGTTGGATCCGCAATCAAATGGAAAGAACACCTCCTCCCTCCCAGCCAACCCCTGCCCTGGCCCCTGTTCGGGGGTCCACCCTTGTTGTGCTTGTGACAGCGTTGGCCAGCCTAGCAGTCTGAAAGCCACCAGAGCATGCCCAGACCCCCACGCAGGTCCTGTCCACGGCCACACCGGGTGAAGGCCAGGCCCAGCTGTGGCCTACAAGGGGCTGAGTCGGGAGAGGGTTGGAGGGTGAGGCGGGAAGCAGGAGGCCCTGAACCATTGATATTAAATGTTTGTGAAGCAGCATCTCAGCTCCTGCCTGGTGTCCTGCCCTGAGCAGATGCTCGCATCCTTGTGGCTCACTGGGGAGCCTCGTAGGAGACAGCTGTGGGAAGCTGGGGTCTCAGCCAGAGCTGAAGCAAGAGCACAGGTCACTGGGAATGTTTTTAACCTGTAAATGGAAAAGTGCTGAAAACATCAAATGTGCAGTGTAAGAAAACAAAAAATCAGCGGAGTGAGGGCAGACACAAGGGAGGGTCTAAGAGACCCACAGAGAAGCCACCAAAGAATGAGGGGACACGGGAGCCCAGTGCCCACGGCTCCTCGCCCTGATGCATCCACCTTGACCGAAAATACCCAGAAGGACAGCACGTGCTGAGCAGTGTCCGCAGACTCAGTTTCCTCACTGCCATCCCTCAGCAGTGTGATGTGAGGGCTGTTTCCCAACTGCTGTGGCATCTGGGGTTGCAAGCCCTTGGAAGGTGTGCTGGGCTCCAGGCAAATACAGCTCCAGTCACGCTGGGCTGGGATCCACAGCTGTGGTGCCAGTCCCAGAGTCCATCTGTGATGGGACAAGGAACACCTGTATTTCAGAGAGCTGCTTTAAATTAAAAAGGTGGAAAGAGGTAACCTCACCAAGATAGATAAGAACAGAAATACCCAAAACAGGAAAGGACCAGGAGGAAAAGCTACTGAAACAAAATGTGAAAAATCATAAGAGACATACAACTCCATGCAAGTAAATTTCAATGAAAGAAAGTAATGTTATCAAAACTACTTCCTGCCATCTGGGTGTGGTGGTGCATGCTTATAATGCCAGCACTTGGGAGGCTGAGACAGAAGGATCGTTGAGAGTTCAAGACCAGCCTGGGCTACAAAGTGAGCTCAAGGCCAACCTGAACTGCAAAGCAAGACCCTGTCTCAAAAAGATTAAAAAAAAAAAAAAAAACCCACAAAAAACCAAAAAGAGCCAAAATCTTTCACGACAAAAGTCCAATAAGCCAGGAACAACTGAATGTGGCGCCCACCACTCTGGGAGGCTGAGGCAGGAGGATCAAAATAGCTAATTAATTAATAGAGCTGGAGATGTAGCTCAGTACAAAGGCTTTGGATTCAACCGCTAGTGCCTGAAGAATAGGAATGCAAGGGAACATCCTGAACACCACAGGGCCACATTTGACATTCTGCAGGCCCCTGACCCCCACAGCCCTGGAATAGCTGAAGAGCACAGGCTCACGTGGGAGAAGGAAAGAGTGGGGCTCCTGTGCTTGTGCAGTGTAGCTCTATGTTGAGAGCATTTGTAAAGAGTACACACACACACACACACACACACACACACACACACACACACTGTATGAGCTGCTTTGCAGCTCCAAAAGATCTCAGGATCAAAACCACACAAAAATCAGTTGCACAGTGTGCAGCAGTGCCTCAGCTCAAGGACAAACTTAATTCATTCCCCGATTCTGGAAAAGATGGTCTCATTTGTGTTCATCACCTGGTGCAGAGTTTGAAAACAAAGACACAATTTTGCCAGATGCTTCTTGTGAATCACACTACTCATGAATAAGTGTTTATGAATGAGGCACCGCAGTATTTGCCCACAGCATTGGTGAGGGCAGCAGGCCCAGTGCTCATGCTTAGAGCTGGCTGGCTGGCCGAAGTGTGGGGGCTGCAGGGTCTGGGCCCCAACAGCACGTCCAGCATGGGCTCGCAGCACCTGGACCCCCTTTCCTGAGTCCAGGGCCAAGACGGGAGCCACACTGGTGTCCACAGACAGGCAGCAAGAGACAGGCAGGAGAGCCCCTTGGACCAGGCCAGACTTCGCTACCCCAGGTCCAGCTTGCCCAAGCCCCCAGGAGGCCAGCCAGTTCCATGGATAGCACTGTATGAGGCCAAAGACCCTTCCCACGCATGGCCCAGGCTGGTCCCAGAGGATGCCTGGGTCAGCCACACTGAGAGGATGTCCCTTGGGTTGCTGGCAAGGACCCACACAAAGTCGCATAGCTGCAGTCCCCAGCTGGTCACCAGACATAGGAGGACCAGAACCCACATCCTCGGAGGGAACCCAGGAGGGGCCTGCAGAGCAAAAGGAGGGCTCTGCCCACAGGATGGGGGCTGGGAAAGCCCTGACAACCAGTGTGGCAGGGCATGGGCCAGAGGTCAGGGCCTGGTCCCTTATAACTACACGCTGACACTACGCTTTCCCTGCTCTGCAGCCAGAACACCAACCCCCCCTGCCTTAGCCCATGCTGTGCCCCGCTGCACCCACCACTTACCTGCATGCGCTCTCTTCTGGCGTTCACCAGGTGCCTGGCGGGCGGGCAGCAAGTGGGTCATGTCCCCCTCCCCATCAACACATGCGCATCCACATGTAGGCACTGCCCTTGCCTGCCGCTCCTCCCCTGCCTGGCTTCCACTGTGCCACCCCTGTCAGGCCGCCTGCACTCTGCAGAGCCCCCTGAGCCCTGGAGCTGGGCAGCGTGACTGTGCCCAGCTCCTCTGGTGCTACCCCAGGCTCTGCCTCAGGAGGGCCAGCACCCTGCTCTGGGATGTGAGCGGCAAGAGACAAAGGGGACACGTCCCAGACATCTTGTGCCCTCGCAGCTCCTGCAGGGGAGCTGGCCCCACAGGAAGGACCTCACGCCCCCCCCCTCTGAGAAGCCTGCTGTGGCACGATGGCCAGCACCTGCTTCTCAAGTGGATGCCTGGGTAAGGAAGACTGAGGATGGGGTGGTAGTGTGCAGGGTGGACATGCCTGGCCTTCTGTTGTGTCCAGGCTAGCAGTCACTGGAAAGGGTACCAGGACCTGGGCTCGAGAGCTGTGGTGGGGTCAGGCTGCGGCATTGCCCTGTCCAGGGGCTGGGAGGAGAGCAGGATTGGGGTGGGGTCTGTGCTGGCAGGGCCAAGCTGCAGAGGAAACTGAGGTCCCCTGTTCCTACAGGGGCCAGAGGTCCCTTCCACTTCTCCAGGGGTCCCACAGAGGGAGGGAAGGGGCTGCAGGGCTGAGTGCACCTCCTCAACCACCTGGGACTCCCATAGCCCAAGAGCCCTCCCCCACTCCCACCCCACCTGCTCCAGGCTCAGAGCCACAGGCCAGCTGCCCCCTCCTAAGTGGGGATCTTGGTTCTTTATGAGTCTCCACCCCATAGCTCAGTCCCCAAAGATCAGCACTGTGCAGAGCCTCAGGCTGCCCAGCACAGCCTTGAGAGGCACGGGGAGGGCTTTGGGAGGGGGGCAGGAGCTTAGCCACGGGTGGGGGGTACCTTGGGGAGGGGCTCCCCCAGGTCACCCAGAGGCTGGGGGCCCTTGGTGGTGGGCATACAGCAAATGCCTCCATGCATAAGTCTGGTGGAAACGCCTCAGGTCGCTGGACTCCTAGCGTCTCCCGGACCTCTGGCAGAGGTCACAAGTTTCTGTTTGCAGTGAGAACATTTTTTGCAGCAAGTGCAACTGTCTCTTGTCACCACTGGGGTGCTCCCAGCCCACCCTCCCCTGCCTCCCTGTCAAGCTCCCAGGTCCCTGTCCCCAGCCCCCTCTCCCCCCAGGGCCCCCTGGAGGGCCAGGCACTGGCCTGTGAGCACTGGCCAGCCCAGAGGGGCACTCAGCGAGTGGCTGGGGGTGCAGGGAGGGGACAGACTACCCTGGGCAGCCCTGAGAGGAGGGTGTGGCCAGGCTGTGTGGGCCCGGTCGACCTCACAGCCGGTACCAGGACGGCCGGTACCCCTCCGCCAAGCCAGCTACAGAGCCCCCACCGGGTGGAAGCCGCATCTGGCAGGCGCTCAGTCTGCTCTGCGGCCGCTGCAGGCCGCGGCCACGCTGTGTGGTCCTTGTGGGGGGTTTCATTTATTTTTCTTTCTTTTTCCCTCCTCTTCCTTTTGCATAAAATGCATCAGAGCAGAAGGCCGTCCGTGTCCACGTGAGCCGGGTGTGAGCGTGGGGCAGCGGCCCTGTCACTCCCGCTGCTGGGCCACCAGCCTGCAGGTCCCGCAGCACCCTGGCTTCCCTCTGCCAGTCCCCAGGGCTCTTGCTACCCCAAGCCCAGGCAGACCACCGACTAGACGGTGGTCCCAGACCTACAGTCCCAGACCACTGTCCAGCACCCACCCCAGCTGCACAATCAAGCACCAGATGCACAGCCACCGCCTGGCCTGGCCTCCCTTCATGACCCTCCTGCCTGGGCTGCAGGACCTCCTGTCCTTGCTGGGCCACAGAGCACCACCAGTTGGCTGTGCCCCTCACTGCCACTGAAATGGAGCCAGGCCCCCTGGAGCTCCTAGCAGCTATGGCTGGCCCTGCTCAGAGCCCTCACACCCCTGTCCTGTGCAGGGCCCTGGGGAACCCCCACCCCTCTACTCCCCTCCCCTTGCTCCAGCCAACACTGGCCCTATGTTCCTGAGACCTCCTAGAACACCAGCCAGGGGTCCCTGCTCCCTTGAGTGGCCCTGCCTGTCCTCCTATGGATCTGTCTCCGGGGAGGACCCCACTCCTCAGCTCCTTCTCCGACTATAACCTTGGGGGCGCAGCCAAGGTCTAGGGGACGAGAACGGCCCTAGAGGGTGTTCAGGGTAGGAGGAGGAGCAGAGGAGCGGCGGCGGACCCCGTGGCACAAGGCCCCGGCAGGAACCCGAACAACCTGCCCCTGCCCTGCTGCCGTCCTGCTACTTGCTTGGCCTAGGGTCAGGACAGGAAGCAATGGGGTTGTTCTTGCTAGCCCTGGCTGCCAGAAGCTGGGCCTGTGGGACCTATAGGACGCAGCAGAGTGATGCCTCTGTGCGTGTTGTCTGCAGCACAGAGGAAAGATGCCCACGCAGAGAAACAAGCCTGCAGCCATGGCCACACATAAAAGAGTCACACAACCCCAGAAGACTTCAAGGACCGCATTCCAGCCACCTTGGAGAGGCCCCACTGGATGGCTAGCCAGCCCCAAACCCTGAGCCTGAGGGCTGCAGAGGCAGCTGGTGCTTGCTTGTTGACCGCAGCTTGCTGTAGGGTTCGTATGCCCAGGAAGGAGTGCCTACCTTAGAGCCTAGGGAAATGCCAGGCGCCATGCCTCCCAGAGTGAGCCCCTGGGCACGAGCATCACACATGGGGTTGCCTCAGGAAACATCCCCTGCCGGCCAAGTGTCTCAGCCAGTCCCAGTCCCTGAATAGGCACAGTCCTTGCGCCTACCATAAAGGGGCAGGAGGCCGGTGGGCTCACGTCCGAGGCTCTGCACCTGACAGCAGCCACACCACCATGACCATGGCTTCAGTTAGATGGGGCCCAGGGAAACAGCTCTACAGGTGAGGTGGGCCAGGGAGACTGCAAGTCCAGGGGCTATAGAGCTGTCCCTGTCATTACCCGGAGACAGGTGCCTTCCAGCCTGCCCCCCGCCCAGCCCCACAACCCAGCACAGGCCTGGGTGCAGACGGGCAAACAAGGCCAGGCAAGAGGAGAGCCTGACAGCACAGGGGTGGAGCAGGGGCACCTGGGGCTATGGGGTAATGCCTGGGCCCTGGCCAGGCCCTGGGAGGTAGGGGGGTTGAGCATTAAGACCACACAACAGGCCTACAGGACCCATGTACCCACATGGGAGTGCAGCTATGCACACCCCAGTACACAGTACAGTCATATGTACACGAACACATGCACACACACACACACACGCACACACACACTGGTGCACATACAAACGCACACTTACATCCTGGACCACAGCTGTGTGCACACGAGCACACAGTGTATGCACACACACAACACTGGCACACACGTGTGCACATTCAACCACACACTTGCACATAACACAGCTTCATGTGCTGGGGCACAGAGCACAGCTGCATGTACAGTGGCACACGTGTACACCATGCACACACACAGGAGCACACCTGCATGCAAGCACTCAAGCACACAGGAGCACACACATCCCTGCACAAATGCATACACGTGCACCCTGGAGCACACCTGTGCTCACGTGAGCAACACATTCATGCACACACACTCCTGCACATGCGTGTGCAGGTGTCCTATATCAGCAGCTCTGGCGTGGCCCTCCTGGCTGCCCCCCACGCCGCCATCTCTTGAGGAGCTTGGTGGGAGCAGGGGCTGCCTGGCAGCTGGACTACAGACATGCTGTGGAGTGCAGGTCCTGGAGTGGAGCACGGCCATTGCTGCATGGGCTTTGGGGTCTCCCAGGCCTGACTCACAGTCCCTGCTAACCCATCAAAGAGGCTGTGTTAGTGCCAGTGTTAGAATAACATAGGACACTGCACCATTTCTGTGGCCTCCCAGCCCTGTCCTGGAATGTGGACATAGCAAGTGGGCACCTGGGCAGCTGGGACCCTTACATCAAGATCCATGGAGTCAGAAGAGTCAGGCCCAACTGTGATGGAGGGAACGCTGCACCCTGCAGCCCTGTGTCTTCCCAGTGCCCCTGCTGTGGGTTGGTGCAGGAGGGGCTGCTCAGGTTGGGAGGCTGAGCTCCTGGCCTGGCACAGTGCCTGGAGGCTGCAGCCTTGAGCTGGTGACCCATACATTGGGCTGTGGTCACGGGTAACATGGACACCCAGCAGGACGTGTTCAGCCCTCTCCTGAAGGTCTGAGGGAAAGGCAGGCAGCTCTCACCTCCACCCTCAGGTCAGAAAACCTTCAGGATTCCCGCTTCCCACAGGCAGGGAAACTGAGGCTGCTGTCTGAAAGATGAAGGCCCTTGTGGGTGGGCGCCTTGTGGTCTGTGCACACCAGCACTAACCCCTGCAGCAGGCCGGGAGACGATGCCCCTGGACAACTGTCAGCCACCCTTCCAAGAGTCACTGCACCTATGGGTACAAGGCCCTGGAATCGCCGCGCTGAAGCTACTCTGTCTCTGTTCCACCTGAGTTCCGCATCCAGGAGGCAGGGGCACCACTGTCCCTTGAGGGGCTGGACAGAGCACCACAGCCCCTGCCCCAGGCTGGGTGGCAGCAGAGCCTGCAGGACAGACTTTGCCTGCTGGACAGACCTTTCTCTTGTCATGCCAGCCCGCAGGTCCAGGGCTCAAGGCTGGGGCCCGGCCTGGGTCCCACAGGTGTACAGGTGGCTCTGGGCAGAAGACCCCAGGGACTAGGCCAGCCTGAGTGCCTCCAGGCAGAGCCGAATGTTGCCAGAAGGGCACCCCCTGTCCCCATCCCTCAAGCCCTGTTCCCACCTCCGCTGGCCAGCAGATGGTGGGTAAGGCTCAGCACACAGCTGCCTGTGGATGTGCAGGAGAAAAACTGAGGCTCGGGCAGGGTGAGTCCCTTGAGAGCTGCTTCTCCTTTGAGGCCTCTTGCCACTGAGCACCAGAAGGAGAGGGAAGCTCCCTGACCCAGCCTGTGTGCACCCCAGCTCTATCCTCATCTGCCAGGCTGCCCGGAAGCGCGTGGACACGGGTGTAGACCAGGACGGCAGGTGGCCAGCCAGGCCTAGCCTCACAGGCTCAGGGTCACAGCGGAGTTTGTGTTAGGAGCCCAGAGCACCTCATGTCCACACCCAGGGACCGGAAGTCAGGTCTCCGTCCTGTCTCCCTCTGCCCCAACCCCATGGCCCTGTTGCATCCCCTCCCTCCCTCCCTCATCCCCGTCTCTCTGCCTGTCCTTGTCCCACTGCGGCACCTGCCGTCAGGAGTCCTGGGCAAAGGACATCCGCTGGAGGTGTGGGCAGTGGTATCTCACATCCTGTGGTCCAGGCTGAGTGGGACCCAGCCCAGCCGCCCAGGGACAGGGACTCAGCAACACACGCCAGGCCAATTCTGGGCATCATCGGGGTGCACTGGGAGCCCAGGCATAGGAGGGGCCCAGCCTGGTTTCTCCAGCTGCATCAGCTGCACACGTCCACAGAGAGCAGTACTTTACTCCTGACCAGTGGCAGCTCACAGGGCCCTATGCCCCACCCAGGCTGCCCTGCCCCCCACAGCGACAGCCCCAGCCCTGCTCGGGGATGGCGGCCCAGCTAGATGGGAGGGGAAAGCAGACAGCACACAGGGACCACAGCCAAAACCAAAACCAGGAAGTGTGCGACGCCTAGGGTCCAGGCGGCCCTGGTGCGCAGACCCGCAGTTGAGTCAGGCGGGAGCTGAATGCATGGAGCATAGGGCAGCAGCCCAGTCCCATGAGGAAGGGATGCGTTGAGTGAATCCAAAGAGTTTAATCACCTGCCCTACAACGAATAAACTGGATCCACCACCCCTGTGAAACGGCCAGCACCCTTGGGGCTCCTCCCCTTGAAAGAAGAGAGAACCGTCGACTTTCCCCCATTCCAGGAAGTAAGGTTTTCTCTCCCTTTCCCTCTCTTAGGTCTTGCGCTCCATTTCTATGGGTCTGCACCTTTTAATTTCTGCATAATAAACCCTTGCAGTGCCTCTTACTGACAAGTCCTCAAAATTCTTTTCCACATCAGAGCCAGGGAACCTGCGACCAGTCCAGGAGTGGGGCATGCTGGGTTGCTCATCTCTGCATCGGGAGCCCCACTGAACCCAGCAGGGTGACCCTAGGTCCATATCTGCCACCGCAGAGGCCTGGGCTCAGAGGGCAGCTCTGGTCTCTTGTCCCACCTAGGAAAGGCTCCAAAATAGGTGCAAGCCGTTGTTCCCTGCTACTGTGGGTAACAAGTGGATAGGAATATTAGGTGGAAATACTACAGGCAGTCAGACAGGGCCGGGCCCTTGAAGGAGCCAGTGTGGAAGACAAGATACTTGCAACTCTGAAACAGGCATTTTTGCTGTGGGCCAGACCTCAAGGCAAAAGGTGAAACAAATGCACCCACACACCTTCTTAGGGATGGACACAGGGACGATACTCTAAGTAGGTATCAATCTCCTTGAAAAGGCCAGGAAGAGTCACCACCCAACCCCTACAGGAAAAGCCCCTGTTCTGTATTGATGCCCACTTGTTACACAGCTTGCTTCCCCACTTGATCCTGCTTTCATCAATTTTACCAGAGCAGTTACGCTTGTCATCTTATTGGTTGACTGTAGTTCTGTTCCACCTCATGCCCGGTTGTGATTTCCCATTTTCCCCACCTTGAGCCCACTGCACCTTGTAGTTTTGCTCTATAAAATCCCTAGAAGGGCTGGGGATATAGCTCAGTGGTACAAGTGCCTGCCTGGCAAAGCACAAGGTTCTCAGTTTGATTCCTGGTACCCCCACGCACAAAAAATCCCTAGGAAAGGCAGGATCCCTGGCAACCCACTCAGGCCCCCTTCTGTCTTTCTCTTAGCCAGAAGCTTTCTTTCCCCAATAAATATATTCTACTCTTAATCCCAGAAAGTCCACCGGGCTCCCTTGAAGGGGGTAGGTGGGGAAGTCCCCTCCTGGCATGTGGGGCTCCTCAGGGCCCTTTGCACACCACTCCCACAAACCCACCGAAGCTTGAGGCCCCCACCTTCCAGCCCCTCTCCCCAGGCCCCACCCAGGAGTGCAAAGGACTCTGCGTGCACATGTGTGTGTGCACCCAGTGGGCGAGGGCGATTGGCCATGTGGAGGGTCCCCAGTGCCCCCCTCAGAGCCCCCCCTGCCTGCTCATAAGCACAGAGCAGCTGGAACCAGTGAGGGGACCAGGGTGGGGCAGGGAACCACCAGCTAGTCCTCCCCTGCACCTCTGCAGCAGCCAGCCTGGTAAAGTGGACAGCAGTCCCAGGTGAAGTCGCCCCAGGGCTCATGCAGCCTACACACCACACAGCAGACACGAAGTCACTGCACCTGGGCCTAGGCTACACACCATGCAGCCCACAGGGCCCAGAGCACAGAGTCTGTCGTGGGCCAGTCGGCAGGTGCACACGCCACATGTGCCTGACGCAGGGCCGCAGAAAGCACAGAGGGTCCCTTCACCCAGCACAAGGCACAGGGATAGAGGGTACCTGGTCCCACCCAGCAGCCATGGAGAAGGCAGGAGCCCCGGAGCAGCTCGGAGGCCCGGGACACTGGGAATGTGGTGAGAGGGTGGCAGAGGCGGGCTGTCCCTGAGTGGGGATGGAAGGCCCTGAGTGTGCAGTGTCCCTTTTGCCTGTCCCTAGCTGTTCCCCCAGAGCCTGGGCCAGGCTTTCTTCCTGGAGAAGCTGCAGTGTAAAGGCCACTCTCCAGGTGCCCATCCCTGAGGGGACCTGGGGAGCAGAGCTGATCCTGGCAGGCTGGCCCACAGGAGATGCCAGCACTCAACATTTTTAGGGGTGCCAGTTTGGACACAGGGTCTCACTATGCAGTTCAGGGTAGGCTTAAACTCATGATGTAGTCCAAGGTGGCCTCAGACTGACAGCAATCCTCCTGCCTCAGCCTCCCTAGAGCTGGGACCACAGATGTGCACCAGTATACCTGGCACCATTCAATGTTTTCAAGGGAGTTTGAGGTTGGTCAGGAACCCACGGGGCCCACTAGGTGCCCAGTTTGGCTGAGCGTGACCTTGGGATGGCCAGTCTTCAGGATGGATGCAGAGGATGGCATACCCACTATGTGCCCGTAGCCCTCGGGGCTCTGGCTGCTGCGTCAGGGAGAAGGCTGTGTGGGATTGCAAAGTGGCCCCAGGAGAAAGGGCACCAGGCAGTGATGTGAGAGGGACATAACTCACTGCTGAGCCCAGGCTTACATAGGCCAGTCCCTGCCCTGTCCCTGTCTTTCCGTGTGTCTCTGTCCCAATCGCTCTCTCTGTGTCTGTCTCTGTCCCTGTGTCCCTGGCTTCAACTGCGTCCCTATCCCGTCTCCCTGTGTCCACGTCTTCCTCTCCGCGTCCCTATCCCTGTCTCCGTGTCCACGTCTTCCTCTCCACGTCCCTATCCCATCTCCCTGTGTCCACGTCTTCCTCTCCGCGTCCCTA
>PVLD010021153.1:0-32175 GCA_004027595.1 Dinomys branickii | reverse complement strand
TCGGCCCTCGGGGTCAGCCGGCTTCAGGGGCGCCGAACCTCGCACGCACACTGACCTCCCCGCGCCCCCTCCCGGAACGCCCCCTCACCTGACCATGCCGTAAGCGCCCTCGCCGATGTACTGCAGCTGCGTGTAGCGCGGGCCCACGTCGAACGGCTGGCCCTTCACGACCTCCACTTCCCCCGGGACCCCCGGCCCGACCCCACCAGCTCCCCTGGGCTCCCCGCCCCCGCCCCCCTGAGCAGCCGCCGCCATCTCCGCTCCTCCCCGCCCTCCCCCGGCGGCCCCGCCCGAGGCCCCGCCCCTTCCCGCCAGCCCGGTCACCGCGGGGCCGCGCGCTCCTGGCCCCGCCCCCGCCCCGCCCCGCGCGCCCGCGGCACCACGTGACCCGCCCCGCGCGCGCCTAGCTGCCGGGAGTGCTGCCGCCTTTTGGGCCGCTCTGGCCTGCGTCCATCAGAGCCTTGGCAGGCGCTCAGGGAGACGGCCACGCCCTCCCCTCGAAGGCGAAGCAGCCGGCTACTCGCTCGGCATCCGGTGTGCGTGTGCTGGGCTGGTCCCTTGGCTCTGAGGCCTGCAGCCTTGGGGGCTGGTGGCCCAGGGGTCCCGGGATGAGCCCTCACGACCCTCACGGGAACTCTTATCAGCCTTGGGCAGCTCACCTCCCTGAGCAATCCCGGTGCCCCTGTCGGAGTTGCCCTGGGAGACCTGCCTCTCATTACTGACCGGTGGGTAGGTGCTAACTTAAAAAGTCACCAACACAGTTGAGAGCTGGGGACCCCTGGCCGGGTGTCTGCAACAGATGCCTGTTAAGAAAGTGTTAGGGGTGCCGGGTGTGGTGGCGCACGCCTGTAATCCAGCACTAGGGAGGCTGAAGCAGGAGGATAGTTGCGAGTTCGAGACTGACCTGAGCTACAAAGTGAGCTCAGGGCCAGCCTGAACTGCATAGCAAGACCCTGTCTCACAAAGGCAAAAAAAAAAAAAAAAGAAGAAGAAGAAGAAGAAAAGAAAGTGTTAGGGGGTCTTCAACCTGTCAGCACCTGCACTGTGCAGGTCCTCTGCCTTACTGTGTAGAGGACAGATACCCTACTTTACATGACAAGCAGGGCGAAGTCGTGAAAGCTGCAAGAAAATTCGACTGGATTTAATTAAAATATACTAACAGCCTTTTCAAACAAACAGCAAAATAGATAACGTAACGTTTGTGTTGTCCGTGGACTTGGCAAAACTGGAACCCTGTTAAGGTAATGAGCTTTGACTCTGTACCTTAGGGCAGTTTCACAGTGTAAATCTCCTCTGATTTTTGTACCTGGATGAGCAGGATCCTATCTTGTTTATTACTATAAACCCAGTGCCTGGCGCTCAGGCATTCAGAAAATACTGCAGTACTGGAGTTTGAACTCAGCCCTCACAGTGAGCTATATTCCCAGGTCTTTGGATTTTTTGAGACAGAGTCTTGTTAAGTTGCTAATTTGCCCAGGCTGGACTCGAATTTGTGATCCTCCTTCCTCATCCTCCCAGGTTCCTGGGGTTACAGGCATGCAATGCCATACACAGCTAAAAAAAAAAAAAAAAAAAATTTCTTTTTGAGACAGGGTCTCACTGTGCAGTTCAGACTGGGCCTGAGCTCACTTTGTAGCCCAGGATGGCCTTGAACTCCCAACCATCCTCCTGCCTCAGCCTCCCAAGTGCTGGGATTACGCCCAGCTTTTCAAAAATTTTTTGAATGAATGAAGCTTAGCAGATGAAGACTCTGAGTTGGGTTAACTAACTTGAGTAAATGATCCCTGTGACAGTCAAGAATTGAAACTCAATATTACACCTTCTGACTCTCTGAGAGATCTCAGAATCACTGACTGTTGGCCCTGAGGAAGGGGTCCTCAGAGACCAGCTGGTCCATGAGCTGGAAGGTTTCACAGCTGTAGCTCCTCAGCTCCATTAAGTAATCACATTGTTCTTTCTCCCAGAGAGGCTGGGAGTGGATCCTTATTTGCTTTACAGATCACGGGACAAAATGGAACAGTAATTATGATTCTCAAATTGCTCATAATTAGATCCATAGCCAGACACTCTAACTCAGATTAATGAGATTCAGTGGTTTAGTCCCAATAGCCCATAGTCACTGAAGGTTTAAGAACTACTAATTAGGTCAGCAACTTCAGTTGTTCATTTCAAAAACTAATACATAGTACTGGTGTGGATTTGTGGTTAAGAGCAAGACCTCACTGCAGCCAGATTGCCCAAGTTAAATCCCATCTTTGTGACTTTGCCTCGTCTTGCTGTGTGCTCCTGGACAAGTTTCCTCCTGGACTGTCCAGTAATGATGTTTCTAATCTCTTAAACATGCAATCCACATACATAAATCAATTTAATGCTAGAGAAATGAATGTGATGAACACATGGTGAGTTCAGGGGTGGGCAAGATCATTGTTTCTGGAAAAATAATGGAGAAGCAGTCCATGAGCCACTGAAAAATAAAGTTCCAGGAGGTCGGGAGAAAGGATGTCAGGGACAAAGAGCAGTGTACACTGAGTCACAGAGGAGGCCCGTGACTTGTCCTGCGTAGCTGTGGAAGGAGGATTCTGGGGAGTCTCAGGCTGGATAGGCTCAGGCTGGGCCAGATTGAGGGAAGCAAAAAGTTTAGATGTTACTCAGCAGTGAAAAAACCCTTATGGGACTTCTGCCAGATCACTTTGGAACTGCAGGAGAGCAGAGTAACTCAGAGAAAACACCACGCAGTTCAGCTTGGAGGCTTCCTGAGTGAGACTGTTTCCCAGCATAGGAAAGGCTGGTGCGTTCAGAGGGAAGGCAGCCTGCCACCCTAGGAGACTGCTGCCAGTCTTGATAAAGGCGAATGACTGAGACTCCCCTCTAGTGGCCGAGGCTGGTATTTGCTTGGCAGACTGGACTGGGATTGCTTAGGCTTCTTGGTAGGTTTTTACTTATGTAGACTGAAAATCTATTTTGTGCCAGGCATCTTTACGTTCCTTACCCTTTTTCTTTTTTGTCTTTTTGAGACAGGGTCTCGCTATGCAGTTCAAGCTGGCCTTGAGCTCACTTTGTAGCCCAGGTTGGTCTCGAAATCCCAACAATCCTCTTTCTTCAGCCTCCTGAGTGCTGGGATTACAGGTGTGCGCCGCCACGCCCGGTTTCCTCATCTCCTGTAATCCTCACAGCGGCCATATGAACTAGATGCTGTTAATGTTTATCCCGGGAAAAAAAACATTGCTTCCTGCACTGTGGAGGTGGAAGGGGCTGGAGGTCATTTTCTCCTCCTATCTTATTTTCGTGATCTCACAGCACATGGTTTCTCTAACAGCTCCTATTTGGTTCTGTCTGGATCTACCCAGACTAAATCTTAAGCCAATTCTTACCTTTGTTTGGGATTTCAGGGTTTGGCAGGTTGAGTGCAAAGGAACAATCTCACTTTGGTTAACTGATCAATGTCACCCAGGAGGCAGCACGCATGTGGGAATAGGGCTCAGAATGTAATGAAAACTTACGTGTGTGTAGGTGTGCACAGAGCTGGGAGCTGAACCCAGAGCCTCGTGTGTGCTAGACAAGTGTTTTATCACTGAACTACATCTCCATCCCTTTTTATTTGATTTTTTTGAAACAAGGTCTCACTGAATTGTCCAGACAGGGCTCAGACTTGTGATCTTCCTGCCTCAGCCTCCCATGTAGCTAGGATTATAGGTGTGCACCCCTGCACTCAGTTCTTTTAACTTTTTTTTTTTGGTCCTTTTTTGGTTGTTTTTGTCCTTTTGAGACAAGGTCTCGCTATGCAGTTCAGGCTGGCCTTGAGCTCACTTTGTTTTTTTGTTTGTTTGTTTTTGCGGTACCGGGGATTGAACTCAGGACCTTGCACTTGCCAGGCAGGCGCTTGTGCCGCTGAGCTACATCCCCAGCCCTTTTGAGCTCACTTTGTAGCCCAGGCTGGTCTCAAAATCGCAACAATCCTCCTGCCTCAGCCTCCCGAGTGCTGGGATGACAGGGTGTGTGCCAGTACAACCAGCAGCTCTGACTTTTTAAAAAGGAAAAGAAATCAAAACAAAAAACCCTGAACATTACCGCCCAAACATCTCTCCTGGGGCATGAGCTTCCTTCAGTTGGCCCCTTCGGTGACATCTTTGTTGTTAGCTCAGCCTGTCCCTGACTGGGTTCCTTCCCTGGACTGTCCTCTTTCTCACCAGCCTTCTCTCTCTCTGTATGTCTCCTTTGGTCACATCCTATTTCTGCGGTGCTGACCTTTCTCTTTACCTGCATTGTTCTTGGCCGTTGTCCTCTCCCTGGTGACAGTCCTCATTTCCCGACGTTTGCTGGGGAGCGGGCAGTGGACACACACAACAGCAGATCCAGTGAAAGTCATGCCTGGCATGAGCGAGGCTTCAGTTCCCAGCTACTTGGGAAGCTGAGGCAGGAAGATTACAAGTTAGACCGCCCTGGATAATTTAAGCCCTGTCTTAAAAATGAAACAAAAATGCCAGGGCTGCGGGGATCTAGCTCAGTGGTGTAAGTCCCTACCTGGCAAGTGCAAGGTCCTGAGTTCAATTCCCAGTACCACCAAAAACAAACAAACAAACAAAGGCGGGGCTGTAGGTGACTGGAAAAGCACTTGCCTGGCGTAAGTGAGGCCCTAGTTTTCATCTCTGGTACTGAAAAAACATTGATTCCCGCCCCCTGCTTTTGCCCCCTGGATTGTACTTGTGTTAGTATCACCACTATTCTACCAGCGTTGTCCCATTATTTTTGTTTCTCTTTTTCCCCCAGATCTTGGCAACTGTTTGTCATTTTATTGTCATAGTATTTCCTGAAATCCTTCCCAGTACAATTGATCAAACCATTGTTTGTTTTGTGGCACTGGGATTAAACCCGGCTGCTTTGCCCTGAGCTGCATCCCCAGCCCTTTTTTTATTCTGAGGCAGGGTATTGTTAAATCACTAAGTTGCTTAGTGTGCGCTTGAGTTTGTGATGCTCCTGCTCAGCAGTGCCGGGATTGCAGGCGGGCACCACCGTACCCGGCGGTTCCAGTGATGGCACGCAGGGCCTTCTCGCTGAGCTAATGAAGTTACAGAGTTTTCCTGAGCCAGTCGCTTCTAAAAGCCCATCATGTGAACACACGGGCTTTGGGGACATTTTAGGTCCAAATCCCACAACCACACACACGCCCCTCATGTTTTCTTTCAGTTGTGGGGTGACAGAGCGCGGTCACTGTAAGAGTACGAAGCCAGTGGGAATGTTGGGTGACGTACTCTGTTCCACACTTGGGAAGTGTCTGGCCTCGGCTTTCAGCCCGTGTCTGTGACTCTAGAAGCAGTGGCCCTAAGTGGGTGACCCTAGGCCATCTACACACGGCTTCTGACGTGCAAGGCTTGGTTCATGTCACTTTGTTATACTTCAGTTTGGGAAAATAAAAATAAGAAACTAATTGAAACAAAAATCCGGGCTCTGGAAATCAGGCTGCTGAGGTTTGAATCCTGTGAGCACTGGACAGTTTATTAATATCGTCTTCAGCTTTTCTCATCCAAAAAAAGCAGATATAGCACTTACTTCATAGGGATGTTAAGATTCAAGTGTTTTTAAATGTGAATCTGGTTGAGTAACATAACTTTTCTGAATTGTAGCTTTCTCAAGTGCAAATTTGAGATAATATTATTCCACCTTGTGTTGGTTTGGGGGTTATTGTGCAAGGTGAAACTATATAATACAGGACACATATTTTATAAGATTATTTGTAATAGTCACCCAAAGAATGATATACATAAGAGTGCAGGAAATATGTCCATGTACTAAGACCAGGGAAACTAGCTGAAGGCCTGGATCCCATGGAAATGTCTTGCATGAGTCCAGCTGAAGACCTAGAGCTCATAACAATGCCTCCCATGAACCCAACTGGAGGCCCAGAGCCCATGACAATGTCTCATGCAGGCCTGTTTCATGGATCTGCACTATGAAGGCCGAAGGGTCAGTGGTGGAATCTAGGAAGTCTGTGCCAGTGGATGAAGGATCTGTGCTAGCAGGCTGAGGGGTCTGCACTGGAGCCAGGAAGTGACGCTCAGAAGAACCAGAGCTCCCCTCCCTGGTCCCACAGCCATCCTCAGCAACAGTAAGGTCCCGAGCTCCTCAGATGATCAGGATGGCCAAGTTCCCATCAGGGAAGCCAGTGTAGCAAGCTTCTCCAAGAGACTGAGCAGCGCACCATCTTCCCCTCCGGAGCCAGGATGCTCAGAGTGAGGACCAGAGCTCCCCCAAAGTGAACCAAAGCCATTCTCAGTGCCAGCGAGGTCCTGAGCTCCTCGGGGGATTAAAACAGCTGAGTTCATCAGGAAAGCCAGCATGTCGAGCTCCTCCAAAACAACCAATGGCTCCTTACAGCTTCCACCAGCTCCCAACAGCCTCCTCCTTCTCCAGTTCTGCCTCTCATGCTGCAGGCAACAGTCTCCAGGTGGGCCTCCCACACCCGGCACCACGTTCACTCAGCTCAGCTGGGGGTTATAAGCTGACCACGTTATCAGTCCACTACACACCTATTTCACAAAGTTGCAGGTAGTGAAACTTGAGATTTTGAATATGTAGGCCTTAAACTCCCCAAGACTATGTGGATGTTAGGTGTTGCCTATCATTAGAGCTGTCTCCCTAAACTGACATAATTTTTTTAAAATTAGGGTATGTTATGGTTGATACATTGTGTCAACTTGGGGAATCTGGAGGTTTAACAGTGATTCAGCAGGAAGCCAGGGTGCTTATTTTGTATACATCCTGAGCCTGTGGAAGAGGAGGGCATGGAGACTGTGAGAGCTACACGCCCCCTGGGTGGGGGTAGGCTGTTTACAATGTAAGGGAAGGAAAGAGGCTGCTTGCAGCCATTCCTCCCTTTTTGCTGGTTGTTTTTGCTGTGCTCTGCTGTAATGAACGTTTGCCCTCTGCCATGTGCTGCTCTGCCTCAGAACCAGCCAAGTATGGACTGAAACCTCCACGAACTGTAAGCTAAATAAACCTTTCTTTCCTTCAATTTGGGCGTTGGGTATTTTGTCTCAGCAACGAGAGAAAAGTAACCAAGACAGAATTTGGTACCAGTGGAGTGGGGTCATTGCTGTTGCTATAAATGAACATGTGGTTCAAGAGCCTTTGGAAATTGCTTGTGGGAAGAGTTTGGAAAGGTTTGGAGATGTCTGGTCAGAGCTTGGAAGACCAGAAGGCTGATGGAAATCCTGCCAGTAAAGATCAGGTTCAGGAGGTTTCTGTTGGGAAAGACTGTATTGGCTGTTGGACTCCAGATGATGTATGTTATGGCTTGGCAGAGTTTGTCTACATTTTGCATGTGTCCAGAGACTTTGCCTAAGACTGAGATTAAGGGCGGCAGCGAACTGATTCATCTGGCACAAGAAATTTCAAGGCAGTTGAATGTTGGGGCAGTGGCATGGCTATTGTTGGGGGCTTTTACCACATTTATATTGACAATCAAGAGCAAAGAGCCCAGCAAGATGATTTAAAATGTGAGTTTGGCCAGAAAGGAAGTTCCAGTGAAACTGTGGATTGCAAAGATAAGGCTGAGGAGCTCTCTATTGCTGAGAAGGAAGCCAAAGAGTGCCATGTTCCAGAATGGCAGCGGCGGCCACACCAGGTTCCAGAATGGAGGCGGCATAGAGAATTTGCTCCTCAGAATTGGATTCAGAGTGCCCAGTGATCCAGGCACTTGACCCCTATGGCCAAGAGAGAGGCAAGTTTGGCTACTGCTCCAGGTGGCAGCAGACCTTGGCATCATCCACGTGGCCCTGGCTTTAGGTGCAAGGAAAATGCAAGAGTTCTGAGGTTAAAGAGGCTTCCACCCAGATTTCAGAAGGCCTGGGAGGCCAGGCAGTGTGCCCATGAGGGGGCAATATGTGAGGCTGTGAGTGTGAAGCAAGAGGTGCCCTGGAGACCTCAGAAGTTTAGAAAAGCCAGGAACATGGATCAGCCAAGGAAAGCTTCAAGGAGGAAGCAAAGCGGGTCTAAAAGAGAAGCCACGGAGGCTGTAACCACCAGAAGTGCCATAGGGGTGGACTCATGCAAGCCCTTTGGAGTTCACAATGTTAAAACATGTTGCTTCTGATGCTGGATGTGGAATTATAGGACACAATGTTAGTCCTGCTGGTTTTGGACTTGCTTTGGTCCCAATGCTCTGTATCCCCCTGTTGGTGCCTTTTGGAATGGTAATGTTTATTTTGTGCCTTTAAATGTTGGAAGTGTTTAATTTTCATTTGTATGGGGGCAAAATGTTATGGTTCCAAAATAAGCATGTCTTTGTATTTAGAAACTGGTTTAAGGAAATGTGTCTGATTCCCAAGTTGACAAGGGGTGGAATGTTATGGTTGATACATTGTGTCAACTTGGGGAATCTGGAGGTTTAACTGAGCGACTCAGCAGGAAGCCAGGGTGCTTATTTTGTATTCATCCTGAGCCTGTGGAAGAGGAGGGCAAGGAGATTGTGTGAGAGCTACACGCCCCCTGGGTAGGGGTAGACTGTTTACAATGTAAGGGAAGGAAAGAGGCTGCTTGCAGCCGTTCCTCCCTTTTTGCTGGTTGTTTTTGCTGTGCTCTGCTGTAATGAACGTTTGCCCTCTGCCATGTGCTGCTCTGCCTCAGAACAAGCCAAGTAAGGACTGAAATCTCTACAAACTGTAAGCTAAATAAACCTTTCCTTCCTTCATTTTGGGTGTTGAGTATTTTGTCTCAGCAACGAGAGAAAAGTAACCAAGACAGGGTATTAATCAGGGCTGGGATATAGCTCAGTGGTAAACCACTTTTCTTACATGTGCAAGGCTTGGGTTTCATCACCAACATGACAAAAAAAACTCAGATTGGCAAATACTGCTAATTGGATCAGTTGTGTGACAATTGCCATAGTCAACCTGTAGAATAATTTCTTCAAAGCCCCATTTCAAGGCCAGGCATGGTGCGCATGCCTATAATCCAAGCACTCATGAGGCTGAGGCAGGGGGATTGCTGCACGTTCAAGGACAGCCTGGGCTACATATTGACTTCTGGGCCAGTCTGAACTACATAGTGAGAGCCTGTCTCAACCAACAAAATGAAACAAAACAAGTAAAAAACAACAGAAGAGAACCTTTTCCTGTGATTCTCACCTTCTAGCAATAAATGATCTGCTTCTGTCCCTATAGTTTTACTTTTGTAGTATTTCATATAAATCATACAGTATGTAGTGCTTGCGTTTGATTTTTTTATACTTAGTGTGATAGCTTTGAAATTCATTTATGTTCTATATCTTAAGATTTCATTCCTTGAAATCAACTTAATTGAGATATAATTTACGTGCAGTGAAATTCACCATTTATATATTTATTTTGGTGTTAGGGATGAAATCCAGGACCTCATGCATTTAAGCACATGCTTTACCCCCAGCCCCCACATTCACCATTTTAAAGTGTACCAGGCATGGTGGCACACACCTGTAATCCCAGCACTCGGGAGGCTGAAGCAGGAGGGTCACTGTGACTGAGCTGCATAGTGGGACTTTGTCTCTAAAAGGAAAAAAAAAATGCTGAAGTCTTGAGCCGGGTGTGGTGGCACACACCTCTAATCCTAGCACTTGGGAGACTGTTGCAAATTTGAGACTAGCCTGGGCTACAAAGTGAGCTCAAGTCCAGCTTGAACTGCATAGCAGGACGCTGTCTCAAAAAAAAAAAGTTTATGTTTAACTTCATAAGGAACTGACAGATTGCTTTCCATAGTGGCTACACTATTTTACATCATTACCGGTAACATATGGGTGTTACAATGTCTCTAAATCCTTATCAATATTAATTTTTCTCTTATTCGTTGTGCTCATCCTAGTAGGTATGAAGCAGCATCTTGTGATTTTTATTTGTGTTTTTCCTGGTGGCTGTGTGTTTATTGGTCATTTGAGTATCTTTTTAGAAAATCGTCTATTCAAGTTTTTCGCCCATTTTTAAATTGCATGGTTCATCTTTTTGTTGTCGAGTTGTTCTTTATAAACACTGAGTACAAGATTTGCAGTTTTCCTTCCATTCAGTAGGTTATCTTTTCTAGAGAGTGTGCTTTGAAACACATAATTTTTTTTTTTTTGGTCTTTTTAAGACAGGGTCTCACTATGCAGTGCAGGCTGGCCTTGAGCTCACTTTGTAGCCCAGGCTGGCCTGATACTCTCAATAATCCTCCTGCCTCAGCCTCCCGAGTGCAGGGATTACAAGCATAAACCACCACACCCAGCCTTTTTTTGTTGCTGTTTTGTTTTGAGTCACCGTTACACTCTGTAGTTCAGGACAGCTTTGAACTCATGATCATCCCTGCAAGTTCTGTGCCTGGCAAATGTTTTCATTTATATGAATTTCAGTTTGTCTTTCTTCTTTTCTAGCTCTTGCTTTAGGATCCGTATCCAAGAAACTTGTTGCCTATTCCAAGATCACAAAGATGTTTTCCTGTAAAAGCCTTACAGTTTCAGCCGGGCATGGTGGTGCACACCTGTAATCCCAGCACTTGGAGGCTGAGGCAGGAGGATTGCTGTGAGTTCAAGGCCATCCTGGGCTACGTAATGAGTTCAAGGCCAGCCTGGACTACATAGTGAGACCCTGTCTCCGAAAAGAAAAAAAAAAGTTTCAGCTTGTACATTTAGATCTTTCATTCATTTTTGTATATGGTGTGAGTCAGGGGATCCAAATCTGTTCTTTGGCATTTGGATATTGAATTTTCCTAATATTATTTATAGTGGTTTTTTTTGAGACAGGGGCCTCACTGTGCAGTTCAGGCTGGCTGAACTGTACAGTGAGAGCTCATTATTACCTACACAATTTGAACCCACAGTGTAGCCCAGGCTGGCCTCAAATTCCCAGTGATCCGCTTGCCTCAGCCTCCTGAGTCCTGGGACCACAGGTGTGAGCCACCACGCCCTGGCTCACACCATTTTTTGAAAAGACCTTCCCACTGAATTGTCTTGGTACTTCTGGCGGTGAGGGTGAAGTTGGAACGTGAACAGCTTTGTCATCCACCCCTGGGAGCAGTGCAGCATGGGTCTAGGTGGATGTGGGTGGGTCGTGGAGATGTGACCTTGGGGCCTGTCTGGTCCTTTTCTTGTCTTCTCTTGGGCCTTTTCTGCTCTGCTTTGCAGGTTCTGTGAGCTAAGCAGCCTCATTCTGCCGCAGCCTTTCCCATGTCTTTGCCTTGGGGTCAGCTTATCAAGGATTGAAAATGTGAGCGAATGAACCCTCTGCTCCTTTAAATTGTGGGTGTTGGGTATTGCATCTCAGTGCCCAGAAAGCTGCCTAGCATAGCACCCTTGGCCAAGATAGACAGGCCTTAAAAATCTGGAGTTATTTGGTGACTCTCTCTATTCCATCAGTCTGATCAATCTTTCCTTCGGTTTCCCTTCCTTAGTTTGTGCTTCTTTTTCCAGTGTCTAAGGTTAAACTGAGATCTCCCTTCTCACACAGGTACTTACGGTACAGGCTCAGAGTTACAGCTGCGGCCTTCATTTGGCTCAGAGTGTTTTTGAATTTCCTTTGTGATTTCTTCTTTGACTCTTAGCTACTTAACACTGTTATTTAATTCCACATATTTGGGGATCTCTCATACTTCTTTTTGTTATTTATTCCAAATTTCATTTCTTATGTTTAAAAAGCATATTTTATTTTTAAATTTTGGGGGTTTTTTTGAGTTAGGATCTTGCTGTGCAGTTCAGACTGGCCTTGAGCTCACTTTGTAGCCCAGGCTGGTCTTGAACTCGCAACGATCCTCCTGCCTCAGCCTCCCAAGCGCTGGGATTATAGGCATGGGCCACTACACCTGGTTAAAGAGCATGTTTTATATGATTTTAATCCTTTTAAATTTATTAAGGCTGCCAGGTGTGGTGGTGCACACCTGTAATCCCAGCATTAAGGAGGCAGAGGCAGGAGGATCATTGTGAGTTTAAGACCAGCCTGGGCTATAAACTGAGCTCAAGGCCAACCTGAGCTGCATAGGGAGACCCTGTCTCAAAAAGACAAATAATAAAATAAAATAAAATAAAATAAATTTATTGAGGCTGGTTCTGAAGCCGAGCATATGTCTATCCTGGAGAACGTTCCATGTGCACATTACGTAACCTGTGTCTGCTGTTTGGTAAGAACTGTATACATGTCTTTTTTCCCTTTTTCTTTCCATAGTAGCGGTTGAACCCAGGGCCTTTTCCTTGAGCTACTTCTGTAGCCCCTTCTTTTTCTCCCCTCATTCTTTTATTCTCTTCTCTCTTTTTTTTTTTGAGACAGGGTCTTGCTACGCAGTTCAGCCTGGCCTTGACCTCACTTTGTAGCCCAGGCTGGTCTGGAACTCGCAACTGATCCTTCTGCCTCCTGAGTGCTGGGATTACAGGTGTGTGCCACCACCCACAGCCTTATTGTCTATGTTGAAACAAGTTCTTGCTAAATTACTCAGGCAGGACCTCAATTCATAATCGCCTTAGCCTGCCGGGGTGCTGGGATTCCGGAATAGCCACTGCACCTAGTAGCCAGAACTTTCTAAGGCTTGCTTCCACATCATCCCACTACTTTCAACCTGCTCACACCTTTGAACATGAGCTGTGTCTCCTGTAGATTATCAAGTGAGACAATCTCTGCTCTTCTACTGCTCAATCTACTTACCAGACGCTGTTGTCCACACAGTTAGATTCGTCTCCGCCCCACTCTTGTTTTCACCTGTCAGGTGTTTGTGTTTCTCTGCTCCTCCTTGGCTGCTCTCTTCTGCATTAAGGGAGTGTTGTATAACATGTAAATTATTCTAGCTTGCTTGTTTTTTGTTTTTTGTTTTTTACAATATTCTTTGTTATAGGCCAGGCTTGGTGGTGCACATGTGTAATCTCAGCACTGGGTGAGGCTGAGGCAGGAGGATCATTGTGAGTTCAGGGTCAGCCTGGGCTACAAAGTGAGCTCAAGGCCGGCCTGAACTGCATAGCGAGACCGTGACTCAAAAAGACAAAAAATTAAAAAAAACCCAAATCACAAAAATACTACTTTATGTAATTTTATGTCCGTTAAAGAAGCTGGCAAAAAGGGGAGTAGCTGGTTGTGCGTGGAGTTTTGATACTTATCTCACCATCTCTGGAGATAACTTGTTCCTGTGGGCTCAGGTTACCGTTATTTTCTTATTTCAGGCAACTTTGGTGACACTTGTCTCCTCTGTGTCATTGTCAAAAATTACACTTATGTATGTTATGGTGCAAGTATGTACTTAATGCTGCGTATAGTTGCTTTTTTTTTTTTTTTTTGGTCTTTTTAAGACAGGGTCTTGGGTCTTGCTATGAAGTTCACTCTGGCCTTGAGCTCACTTTGTAGCCCAGGCTGGGCTTAAACTTGCAATGATCCTCCTGCCTCAGCCTCGAGTGCTGGGATTACAGGCATGCGCCACCCGGTCTGGCTGGCAAGTGTTTTTTAAAAACAGTTTTCACCAGTTTTTCTTGTTTTCTGGTGTGAACTGAAGTTTTTTTTTTAATTTTTAAAATGTTTTTGTCTTCGTGAGACAGGCTTTTGCTATGCAGTCCAGGCTGGCCTTGAAATCACTTTGTAACCCAGGCTGGCCTCGAACTTGCAACGATCCTCCTGCCTCAGCCTTCCAGAGTATTGGAATAATAGGCCTGAGCTGCCACCACTACGCCCCGAGGCCTGAGCCTGTGGACTGGCCCTGTGGAGAGATCCAATTTTGCAGAGAAAGAACCAAAGTTATCTCGGGCCATCTTTAGTCCTTTTTAATGGCCATTTCCCATCAGCCCCTGTATCTGATTGATCATTCCTGCAACTACTAGACAAAACTCCTCGTCTCCACCAACCTTTAAGGCATGAATGTGCCAGCAACTGGATCTTATAAAATAATTTCCACCTTATAAAAGCCAACAGAATCCTGCCAAAGATTCTCCTCTTTGTAGTCTGCCTATTTGAGGACGCCTACTTTCTTTTGTGACTATAAAAACTCCTGTCTAGGCCTGGTGGATCCCTGCCTGTAATCCCAGCTAGTCTGGGAGACTGAGGCAGGAGGACTGCAAATTCCAGCCCCTCTGGGCAACTTAGCAAGACCCTGTCTCAAAATACTGAAAGGACTGGGGATATCACTCTCAGAGGTACAGCACTGCAAACAACAGGAACAAACTCCAAAAAACTCGCAAAAAAACACCTGGGTCGTTGTGGGTAACTTGAATCTGTGTCCCAGGGCCAGGTCACTCATGTTTGACTCAGATATGCAATTTTCTTATGTTCTTAAGGCAGAGATGTTATTGTGGCTCAACCATAGGAAGTGGACGACAGACCCCCTCCCTCCCCAGCTTTCCCTCTTGAGCTGTGTGGTGGATTGGCAACTGGAGGTCAACTTAAAACCCCCAGCTGAACTGAGTGAGCGCGGTACTGGGTGTGGGAGGCCCAGCTGGGTACTGTTGCCAGCAGCATAAGAGGCAGAATTGGAGGAGAAGGAGGCTGTTGGGAGCTGGTGGAAGCTGTAAGGAGCTGTTGGTTCTGCTGGAGGAGCTAATTATGCTGGCTTTCCTGATGAACTGGGCTGTTTTCATTCTCTGAGGAGCTCGGGACCTCGTTGGCTTTGCTTCACTTTGGGGGAGCTCTGGTCCTCACTCTGAGCATGGCTTCCTGGCTCCATTGCAGCCCCCTCAGCCTGCTAGCACAGATCCTTCATCCCGCTGGCACAGACTTCCTAGATTCCACCACTGACCTTCGGGCCTTCCCAGCACAGATCTGTGAAACAGGCCTACGTGAGACATTGTTATGGGCCCTGGGCCTCCAGGTGGACTCATGCAGGACATTTCTGTGGGATGCAGGCCCTCAGTTAGATACCTTGGTCTTAATGTGTGCACAGATTTCCTGCACTCTCTTGCATATGATCCTTTGGGTGACTGTTATAAATAGCCTTATAAAATATATGTCCTGTCTTATATTATTATTTCCCCTTGCAAAATAACCCCAAACCAGGACAAGCTGTTTGCCTAGTCTGTCCTTCACCCTGACAGCTGCCCACCGGTTCAGGTAGTGGCAAATGTAAGCACTTGCATGGAAGTATTTCTGATGAGTCCCCACTGAGGAAGAAGGAGGCTTTTCTAACCCAAGTAAGATATGGGCAGCCTTGTGAGTGAGGTTACACTGGTACAGCTCGAATAACATCTCTTTGGGAATGAGGCTTTGGAAGAACTCCACCTTCCTCCCATCCCCCTTTGGCTGCCAGGTTGCGGTGGGAATGTGGGCTGGCGCTTTTAAGGGTTTCAAGAGACCTGCAGGGTGAGACCAGGACGAAGCTCTGTTTTCTTCCCAAAATTCAGCCACTTTCTGCTACAACCCTTGCTTACTATTTATTTATTTTAGAGAGGTTTTTTTGAGGGAGACACCAGGAATCCAACTCAGGACCTAATGCTTGCCAGGGAGGTGCTGCACCACTGAGCTGAATCCCTGGCCCTTTATCTTAGTTTTGAGACAGGGTCTCTACATTGCCCAGGCTGGGTTTGAATTTACAATCCTCCTGCCTCAGCCTTTCAGAGTGCTGGGATCACAGGTGTGCACCACTGTGCCTAGCTGCCAACTACTTTTCTCAAAAAAGCATTCCCCAAATTGCTGCAACCTTTGCTTAATTTCTAGAGTGTTAACAAAAGTTTGTGCAAAGCGGGTGTGGTGGCGCACGCCTGTAATCCTAGCACTCAGGAGGCTGAGGAAGGAGGATTGCCCCAAGTTCGAGGCTACTTGGGCTACAAAGTGAGCTCAAGGCCAGCCTGAACAGCACAGTGAGACCCGGCCTCAAAAAGACCAAAAAAAAAAAAAAAAAGAGAAAAGTGTTGGCCATTTTTCATTATTTTTTTCACTGCTTTTTAAAATCAGTGCGAATATTCAAATTATTATATATCCACCAAATTACTATGTCCATGCTTACTCATATTTCTTTATATCACCTGCAAAGTTTTCATGAAACACTTTCCGTCTTCCTGATATCAAAGCAGAAAGCCAGTCAGGGCCAAGGGCTGTCCTGTCTAGCAGTGTTGTAATCTACGTGAAAACAGGAAGTGAGTAGTTCTCACTGCCTCCCCTACTTGTTGCTGACAAATGATCTAAAGAATATAAAATTTATGACTTTGTCAGGGAAGCTGAGTATGGTGCTGCACTCCTAGAATCCCAGCACTCTGGGAGGCTGAAGCAGGAGGATCGTAAATTTGAGCCCAGCCTGACAAGTTAGCAAGACCTTGTCTCAAAATAAAAAATAACCTGGAGTGATGGTGCACACTTATAATCCCAGCATTCAGGAGGCTGAGGCAGGAGGATCACTGTGAGTTTGAGGCCAGTTTGGGCTATATAGTGAGATCCTACCTCAAAAAAATGGTAGGGGAATATAGCTTAGTGTGAAGGCCCTGGATTGAATCCCCAGTGCCACAAAAACAGAACAAAACAAAACAAAAAAAATCATAAGTTCAAGGCCAGCCTGGACTACATGGCAAGACCCTGTCTCAGAAACCAAACCAAAGCAATCAAACAAAAACTTTTGTCAGAGAGACTAATACCAAAACCATTGATGAATAGTTTTATAAAGTACTTTTAAAAATTTCTTGGAAGCAAGAAGAATATTTGCTATCCCTAGTACTTTTATTTTCTAAAATCTCTCATGGCTGGGCCTGGTAGTGCACACCTATAATCCCAGCACTCAGGAGGCTGAGGCAGGAGGATCCTTGTGAGTTCAAGACCAGCCTGGGCTATAAAGTGAGCTCAAAGCCAGCCTGAACTGTTTAGTGAGACCCTGTCTCAAAAAGACAAATAAATAAAATCTCTCAACATTTGTCTGTGATGTCTCTTTCAGATGTATCCAGCTTGGATCTAGAACACTTCAGTTGAGTGTGCGTCTATTTATTGAGTGATTAATTGCTTGTGGGGCTGGGACTCAAACCCAGGGCCTTATATGTGTTGGGCAAGGGTTCTGCCCTGGAGCTACGGCTCTAACTCTTGTTCTGTTTTTTTTTCACTCCTTTGACCTTGCAGTTTCCTCTTAGCTACTAAGCCTAAAACATTTTAATCTTTGTTTTTATGCCTTTTGGAGACGGGGTCTCTCTGTGCAGTTCAGGCCCGCCTTGAGCTCACTTTGTAGCCCAGGCTGGTCTCGAACTTGCAATGATCCTCCTGCCTCAGCCTCCTGAGTGCTGGGAACCCCTCAGTGCTGGAATCACAGGCATGCGCCAGCACACCCGGCCTAAAACATTTTAATGTTGAGCATCGTTTTCTTCGTAGAAAAGAAACAAGATAGAAGTTGAGAGGTTCTGTTTTTCTTAGTCATCTGTTACTATTACACCGCCCTCCACAAGCAGTGGGCCTCCTCCTTCCCTGTTCTTCTTTTGGCCCCAAATATAGCCATAACAAAAAGCCCTTTTTGTTGCTACAGGTTTCGTAACCTCAGCTTTTTCCAGCTTACAGCTGTTCTGGCATCATCCACGTAGGTTTATACCAACTTTTACCTCCTTGGCTCAGGTGGCTTTTCTTCCTTCTCTTTTTCTTTTTCTTTTGAGAGAGCACCTCACTGTGTAGTTCAGGCTGGCCTTCAATTTACTATGTAGTCTAAGCTGGCCTCAGACTTATGGCAGTCCTCCTGCCTCTGCCTCCCAGGTGCTGGGATTACAGGTGTGCGCCACCACGCCCGGCCTTGCATTTCTTTTCATCGCCAAGTTTCCTTCAAAGTCACTTAGGTTTATTTATTATTTATTTTGGAACCAGGAATCGAACTCAGGACCTTGTGCCTGCCAGGCAGGCACTTTGCCACTGAGCTACCTCCCCGGCCCTATTCGTTCATTCATTCATTCATTCATTCATTCTGGTGCTAGGGATGGTGCCCAGCCAGGGCTTCTCACCTGGTCAGCAAGTGCTCTGCCTCTGAGCTGGTCCTCCTGCTAACTTTAGTTCCTTTAAGCGACCTTCCCGTGGTGTAGTCATCTGGATCTAAAAGGCATAAAAGAATGCTCTCTTCCTTGTTTTTTTCTCATTGGACATCCTTGAAATGATACAATTAGACTTTAGTTTAATATTAAAACAAATATTCAGTACCTACAATGAAGTATTGTTCAATAACTTTGCATCCAATAATTAATTTGTACATTACCCACTTAGCAGCCTGTGATTTTCTTACCGTTCTAACAGTCATCGCTATCCTCTTGTCTACTGAGTGCTTTTTTTTTTTTTGGTTTGGGCTTTGATCCTAGGGTTTTTGTTTTGTTTTGTTTTGTCGAGACAGGGTCTCATTATATAGCGCCGTCTGCCTTTGAATTTCCTGCGTAGCCCAGGCTGACCTTGAACTCACAGCAATCCTCTTGCCTGAGCCTCCTGAGTGCTGGGCTTACAGGCGTATATCACCGCACCCGGCCTGATCCTAAGGTTTTTGCACTAATTTACTATTTTATTTTGTATTTTGAAGCAAGTTTTTGCTAAACTGCCCAGGGTTCCAACTTGTGATCCTCCTGTCTCAGGCTGCCATTGCCTGAGTGTGGTTGTGCATGGCTGTACTCTCAGCACTCATGAGGCTGAGGCAGGAGGCGTGCTGAGAGTTCACGGCCAGCCTAGGCTACATAGTGAATGCAAGGCCAGACTGAATCAGTGAGATCAAACACAAACAAGTCCTGACACTATAGGTGTGCACCCCTGTGCCTGCCTCTGAATACAGCAGTGCGCAGTCACATATAGCTGTTTCATTTAGCTTTTCTTTCAGTTACCTGTTACTGTACCAAAAAGCAAGGCTGAGCCAGGCACAGTGGCGCATACCTGCGATTCCAGCACTCGGGAGGCTGAGGCAGGAGGATCGCTGCAAGTTCGAGACCAGCCTGAGCTACAAAGTGAGCTCAAGGCCAACCTAAACTGCATAGTGAGGCCCTGTCTCAAAAAGGCCAAAAACAAAACAAAACAAAAATTATGACAATTTTATCAATAATTGTATAATGGTGAAGTGTGCGGCCCTGAAAGGTGACACAGCGGGAGGTCAGAAAATTTTCTTCTTAATCAATTTATCCTTTTGATCAATTAAAACATCCCTTTTGCTTGTTTGTTTTTATTCTTGTTTTTGGCGCTGAGAATCGAACACAGGACCTTGCACTTGCCAGGCAGGTGCTGTGCCACTGGGCTGTATCCCTGGCCCCAAACATCCCTTTTTTAAATGAAAAAAAAATGTTTCTTCAAATACCACATATACCCTAAGTGAGAAAATTACACATGGGGCCAGGCCTTCCTCTCAATTGGGATTTATGTACCCTTTCTGTAGTTACAAATGCACATATGAGGAAATCTGTGAGGTTTGTGATGGAAGCACAGTTTAGCCCCGTTAGCGGGTCCTTTGCACCTATCTCTGTGTGTCTAAATAACATCCTCATATGGACACTTCCTGACTTTTTGGTTTCAGATGTTATCTATACCCCCTCTGCCCTCCCCCACCTCTCCGGCCTCCTCTGCTTCTACAATGTGCACTTCCTGTCTTCTAGCGGGTTGTTACTTCTGTAGGGCAGGCCTGTAACACAGACCTCCAGGGTTTACACCTCTGTAACTGTGTAACTGTGTCCACAGCTAAGTCATGTAGTTATTATTACTTTCCCCTTCTTTCTGCCTTTACCCCACTGAGTTAATAACTGTATCATTTTTATTTTGCTTTGCATGTAAAGCAAAATTAGTTGACACTAATTCAACTCTAAATTCTACCCTAGAGTGTAAATTCCATGCTGTCTTTATGGTTTTTGAGACAGGGTCTGGCCATGCAGTTCAGGCTGGCCTTGAGCTCCCTTTGTAGCCCAGGCTGGTCTCAAACTTGCAGTGATCCTCCTGCCTCAGCCTCCCAAGTGCTGGGATCACAGGTGTGCACCACCATGCCTGGCCTGACATTTTGTAACATTTAAATTTTCATTTTGACATAACACTTTTTCCCAATCATCTCTATCTAATACATAAGAAGCTTTTTCTCTAATCTGTTATCTTTTAATGGGATATACATAAGGGTTTTTTTGTGTGTGTCTTTTTGAGACAGGGTCTCACTGTGCAGTTCAGGCTGGCCTTGAGCTCATTTTGTAACCCAGGCTGATCTTGAACTCGCAGCAATGCTTCTGCCTCAGCCTCCCAAGTGCTGGGATTACAGGCATGCGCCACCATGCCCCAGTTTACATAAGTTTTTAAAGGCAAAGGTCTGAATCTCAACAAAAATTTATCATAAGCAATCCTTGCTTAACATTTGAAGACCTGCACATCCAGAATCATGAATACATTTTAATACATCATGAGATTAAGAATAATGATTTACCATACACATGTGAAAACCTTTGTTTCTTAATTTAGTTTCGTGCTAAGAGAATCTTTCATGAGAACACCTTATTTCTTACTTTTCTCGAATACTTTTAACCAGGGCCAAATTATTGGAGATGCCTCCCAAGAGACTCTGGAGATCACTGGGGCTCCTCGTAAATGAATAAAGCTTGGCCACCCCTTTATTCACCAATTGGAGGGGCTGGGGGTATTGCTCAGTGGTATAAGTACCTACCTGGCAAGCGCAAGGTCCTGAGTTCAATTTCCAATACCAAAAAAACCCCAACAATTGGAGTCCTGCCCAACAATTTCTTCTCACTCTATAAAGTATTGTGGTTAAACTGAGCGTGGTGGCACATGCCTATAATCCCAGCACTTGGGAGGCTGAGGCAGGAGGATCATTGCAAGTTTGAGACCAGCCTGAGCTACAAAGTGAGCTCAAGACCAGCCTGAACTGCATAGCAAGACCCTGTCTCAAAAAGACAAAAACAAAACAAAAAACCAAATTGTATTATAAATAAATGATAAAAAGAAAATGGTTGGGCTCAAAATAAAGGGACCAGCTGTTCACAGAAGGACAAAAATGTAACAAGTACACAGAACCCACAAACATACATCTTATAGAATCAGAGTGCGCTCAAGTATTCTAGACCAAATTGAATTATAGTAACTACTACAATTTTTAGAAATTTATAAATGTAAATAGACTAGTCAGATTTTACTCATCAATTAACAGAGATCTCTTAATAAAAAAATTTGGAGAGAATACAGTCCTTAATCTATAATGAATGTATATAAATATTCTTTGTTTTATTCTGTCTGCACAATACTGGTAACTTTCAGTTCAGTTACCTCTATATACTCTATCATTTATTCAGATCTTTAATTCCCATTTTAGTCACTATTTCCTGGGCTTTCTGGATCAGTTTCTTTGGATGGGCCCAGGTTAGGTTTAGCCTCATCCTGGCTGTCGGCTGTAGAGCAGTCTGAGGCGTCACTGTTACAGGACCACACACAGCTCCCCGAAAGGTGGAATCAGCTTCTCCAGAGCTGTGTTCATGATACAGCCTGACAGCAAGTGCTGGTGCCCAAACAGGTCACTCAGAACACTTTGGGGTGATCCCCACTTCTGCCCAAAAGCATCTGCAAGTTCTGTGTTGGTAATTTTTTCACAATCTTAAAATTTCAAGAAATTATTCTCATCATGATCAGTCCTATAAATAAGACATTGCTTCTATCATCAGAAGAATGATTTTTTTTTACCTAGGCACACTAGGTAGAATCCTCCCAGTTAATTCTCATAAAAAATTCTTTCGTAGTCACCTCATAGTTTCTATAATCCACTTTTATGTCATCTTGTCTTGGTTACTCTTCTCATGTGGATAAGACAAAACACCTGACGCCCAAAACTGAGAAAGGAAAGGCTTATTTATCTCAGTCTGTGGAGGTTTCAGTCCATACTCAGCTGGCTCCAAGGCACAGTGGCACATGGCAGAGGGCAACAGTTCATGGTCAGGGAAGACAGCAAAAGCAGCAAGAGCAAAAGGGAGGAGCGGCAGAGAGCAGCCTCTCTCCCTCCCTTACATGTGCAAACTCTCCGCCCCACAGGGGCTGTAGCACTCACACCCACCAACCCAGCGCTGGGTCATGGATCAGTCATGCACTCTACAAGCCACCCCATGACTGCACGAGGCTTTGGGGGGACACCCAGACACAAGCCATACCACGTCTTCATGGGCATTTAGTCCCATATCTTGTGACTAAGCACAGTAGCAAGGCTGTGACTTGTAGGATCGCGGGCCATCTCGTCTGCAGACATTGGGACAGTGTAGCTCTTCTCTGTGATTTCTGAACACTGACACAAACTAATCTCTGTTGTAATTTCCATTTTCCACACGCTTTCAAAGAAATTATCAGGACCTTTTTAGGATCCCTCTTAAAAGGATCAGTGTGATGTCTAGGAGTAGACCCACAAAGATTCTTGGGATGTACTTGAAAAAGGTCATTCAACTTTAGTTTGGCTAAATCAATTACCTCTAAAATTCCAAAACATGCCAGGTGTGGTGGTGCATGCCTGTAATCCCAGCACTCAGGAGGCTGAGGCAGGAGGATCGTTGTGAGTTTGAGGCCAGACTGGGCTACACAGTGAGCTCAAGGCCAGCCTGAACTGCAGAGCCAGACCCTGTCTCAAAAAGACAAAATAATAAAAATAAAATTCCGTGAATGTGCATCTATCCATAAAATGGACTCTAATTGTAGGATCAGGTTGATATAAGAGGGAATCTTCTCCCACTTAGCTACTGGCTAAGGCCATTATGGTTTTTTTTTAGGTACTAGGAATCGAACTCAGGACCTCGTGCTTGCCAGGCAGGTACTTTGCCACTGAGCTGTCTCCCCAACCCCTTAGAGCCATTATGTTAGAATAAAACCACTCACACATGGACACTCCTTGGCTAGTGTCATAGCTCACTGTCACATCTTTGTTTAATCTTTGTTGGATAGGGTGCCTTGCATCTTTCCAGGTTAGCTACTTAACATCTGCTAGGGTGAGAAACACTGCCCTCTCCCTGTGGGTCTGTAGTGGCTACATCCAGAGGCTGTGCTTTAAGCCAATGGTACTGGGCAATAACTGAAAGTCCATACTTGTGTCTAAAAGCCCTTTAATATTTTTTCTCTAATAGGTAATTCCATCTCAGGGTGAATTTGTTTGATCTATTTGTAGTGTATTGATAACTGGTGGTCAATTTATAACCCCCAGCTGAGCTGAGTGAGCGTGGTGCTGGGTGTGGGAGGCCCAGCTGGGGACTGTGGCCAGCAGCGTGAGAGGCAGAACTGGAGAAGGAGGCTAGTGGGAGCTCAGAGGCTCTTGGGAGCTGAGAGAGGCTGTCGGGAGCTGGTGGAAGCTGTAAGGAGCTGTTGGTTCTGTTGGAGGAGCTCGTCACACTGGCTTTCCTGATGGACTCGGCTGTCTTCACCACTGGAGGAGCTCAGGACCTTGTTGGCACTGAGAATGGCTTTGGTTCGCTTTGGGGGAGCTCTGATCCTCACTCTGGGCATTGCTTCCTGGCTCCAGAAGGGAAGATGGTGCACAGCTCAGTCTCCTGGAGAAGCTTGCTGCGTTGGCTTCCCTGATGGGAACTTGGCTGTCCTGATCATCAGAGGAGCTCGGGACCTCACTGTTGCTGAGGATGGCTGTGGTACCTTTCAGGGGAGCTCTGGTTCTTCTGAATGTCACTTCCAGGCTCCAGTGCAGACCCCTCAGCCTGCTAGCAGATCCTTCATCCTGCTGGCACAGACTTCCTAGATTTCGGCACTGACCTTTGGGCCTTCCCAGCTCAGATCCATGAAACAGGCCTGCATTAGATAATGTTAAGGGCTCTGGGCCTCCAGGTGGACTCACGGGAGGCATTGTTATCGGCTCTAGGTCTTCAGCTGGACTCATGCAGGACATTTCTGTGGGATCCAGGCCCTCAGCTAGTTTCCTTGGTCTTAGTGTGTGGACAGATTTCCTGCACTCTTGTGTATGACTTTTTGGGTGACTATTACAGATAATCTTATAAAAAATGTGTCCTGTATTATACTGTTCTCTCTTGCAAAATATACCTCAAACCAACACATACACCCCTGGGAGTCTTGAGACTCTACCTGCGCTTCAGTACCCCTTTCTCTCTTGGCTCCTGTGAAGCCTGTGTGTTTTCTGGCCCTAGAGAACCCGCATCCCCATGCTTACACCTGACGGGCCAGTGCCCTGCACGCTCGCGCTGCGTACTGGCTCTCACGCATCCCCCCATCCCCGCCACTGGGCACGTTTTGGGCAGCGTTCTCTCTGCCCGCCTATTCCTGCAGATTCCCTTCGTGGTCACCAATTGTATGTACCCCTTGGGTTCTTGCTGTAGCCTGGGAAGAAATGACGGCAAGAATGAGGAAAAAAATAGACAAGACACAAAAAGCCGGGACCAGGCAGAGGCCCCCTCTCTCCTGAGTGGAGAAGGGGACCTGCCCAAGAGCAGGAGAGCATTTATTTATACCCTCAAGAGGTTGATTAATTTCTGCCTCGCTGCCCAGCAGTCAGTTAACAAGCTGCAAGGGCCTGCTCACCCGCCTGGAGGAGCCCCGGGTCCTCAGCCGGCTTCCTCCTGCACGGTAATTCCTTTCCAGCCCCTCCCAGCACGGGGCTCTAGGCCTCCAGCTCGAATCATGCAGGACACTGCTGCTGTGGGATCCAGGCCCTCAGCTGGATCCTCTGAGTCTCTTGTGCATTGCCAGATCTCCCACACTCTTTTGCATTTGACTCATTAGGTGAATATTATAAAGTAATCCTATAAATTATGTGTTCTGTATTAAATCTTTTCCCTTGTAAACTCTGACTACATCTGTTTATCCATCCATCTGTTTATCCTAATCTGTCTACCACCTAGCTCTATATTTCCTGAGTTTTTTTGAGACAGGGTCTCACTCTGCAGTTCAGGCTGAACTCCAACTCATTATGTAGCCCAGACTGGCCTTGAACTCATGGTGATCCTCCTGCCTCAGCCTCCTGAGTGCTAGGATTACAGGTGTGTGCCACCACACCTGGCTAAGTCTTGGTATTTCATAAAGCAAAGAGATTTAGCTTGCAGTTTTGGAGGCTGAAAGTCCAACATCGGGCAGCACAATCTCTTCAGCCTCTGGCGAGGGCACCGTGGTGAACAGGGACGCTGTGTAGGAACTTGGTGATCCTATGGCCCAACAGGAGGTGGAGAGCAGGGCCAGCCCCACCTGTGCTTACAGCATCTTGTGCTTACAAGAACAGACCTGCATCCCATGGGCACTGCACTGATCCCCGGAGGGTAGTTCCCACAATGACCTCACGGCCTCCTACTCCGCTCCATCTCCTCTTTTTATTTTTTTGTCCTTTTCAGACAGGGTCTCGCTATGCAGTTCAGGCCGGCCTTGAGCTCACTTTGTAGCCCAGGCTGGTCTTGAACTCGCAATGATCCTCCTGCCTCAGCCTCCTGAGTGCTGGGATTCCAGGCATGCGCCACCACCTCCTGAGCCTGCCCCGTGGGGGATCAAGCCTGCAGCACACGGACCACGGGGACAAACTCTGTCTGCCGTAGACATCAGGCACTGGGGGTTCCTTCCTCTTCTTTCTTGAGTTGGAGTCCTCATTTCCAGGGTTTTGTCTTTTCCTTTCTGTACAGAGACTTCGTAAGTCTGAAAATGTCTTTACTTATTTTTACCTCGTTAATAGCTTGGGAGGAGAGTTCAAGTTTGGACCTCTTGCGTCTCCAGTGTTTAGGGTGCACAGCTGTGTCCCCAGCACCACGGGCACTGGGAGTCCGGGTCTGCTGTGGCTCTGGGTGCTTTCCAGCTGCCTCGGGCTCTTCCCTCCTTGGGGTTTTCAAGCCCTTGGTCTGGGCCTGCTTTCATTCACGGTGTTGGGCAATCTGGATCCACTTCCTATGTGTTTGTTTTATTGTGGAATTAAGTATAAAATTCATATGTACATGTTAACAAGATCCAATTCTAACCCCTTTCCTTCCCTGGAGGGGTAACAGTTTAGTCCATTTTCTTCCTTCCTTCCTTCCTTCCTTCCTTCTTCTTTTCTTTTGTCTTTTTGAGACAGGGTCTTGCTATGCAGTTCAGGCTGGCCTTGAGCTTACTTTGTAGCCCAGGCAGGCCTCAAACTCACAGTGATCCTCCTGCCTCAGCCTCACGAGTACTGGGATTATAGGTGTGCACCACCATGGCCAGCTATCCATTTTCGTAACACAGTGGAAACATCCTATGGTGGGACACTGCACGTGTCTCTTCCACATTTTATAGGGTGTGTATGTGTGTGTGTGTGTGTGTGTGTGTGTGTGTGTGTGTTACTGGGGATTCACCCCAGGGCTGTCCCACTGAGCTATGTCCCCAGCCCTTTTTATTTTTTTTGAAACAGGGTCTTGCTAAGTCACTAAATTGTCCAAGCTGGGATGAACTTTTGATCCCCCTGTTTCAGTCTCCTATAGTGGCAGAACCACAGGTGTGTGCCGCCATACCTGGTGTGGATGTGAATTTCACATCCACGCTGTTGTCCAGCGCCTGGTGTGTCTTGGGTGTCTGCTCCTACTTACGTGTGGAGCTACTGCAAGTTGGTGGAAGCTGTACTTGTGGGCAAACTGCCCCTCGGTGGCCTTTGCCGTGAGATGCCAAAGGGTTGTTTCCCAGGGATCTCCTGAGGGCCCTGTCTTCGAACCTTTTCCTCAGGTTTGCCACGTTCCTTACAGAAGGTTCCTGTCACCTACTGCCTGAAGATGCCAAATTTTATGTCTTTTGTGGCTTCTGTAAAGAAAATCTGCTGTTTCTCATTTTTTCCAGTGCTGGCTCAAGGTTCCATTTCCTCAGTTCTAGTAAATAAATTACCACATTTCTGTCAAGTACCTGGCTTGAAAATATATATATTTTTATTTTTGTCTTTTTGAGACAAGGTCTCACTATGCAGTTCAGGCTGGTTTTGAACTCACTTTGCGGGCTGGGGATATAGCTCAGTGGAATAAGCGCTTGCCTAGCAAGCGCAGGGTCCTGAGTTCAATCCCCAGTACCGCAAAAAAAAAAAAATAAAGAATGCATATGGGTATGAAAATAGTCTAAGATTTAAAATTCAAAAGAAAACAGTTGAACTCACTTTGCAGCCCAGGCTGGCCTTGAACTCCTCCTGCCTCAGCCTCCCCAGTGCTGGGATTACAGGAGTACACCACCACGCCTGGCTGGAAACATTTTTGTTCCTATTATTTTCTCTCATTCTTCTTACTATTTTTTATATTTTTAAAATATTCTTATGGTTCTTGTGGGTTTGTGGCATTACAAAATCCTGTTATAGCTATTTGATTATGGTTTGGGCAGCAGCAGAGGTAAATATATATGATTCACCTACCATGTGTAACCTGATGCACTCCGGTTTCTTTTGAGTAAACCTTTCCTTGAAGTAGAACAAGGAGAGATGATGGCACAGGCCTGGAATCACAGCACTCTGAGAGGCTGAGGTGGGAGGATTGCAGGTTTAAACTCAGCTTGGGTAACTTAGCAACTTAATGGAGACTCTGTCTCAAAATTTAAAAAAAAATTTTTTTTTAATTGGTGAGTGCAGGGCTGGGGATATAGCTCAATGGACTAAGTGCCTGCCTGGCAAGTGTAAGGTCCTATGTTCGATCCCCAGTACTGCAAAAAAAAAAAAAAAAAAGAAAGAAAAAATTAAAAAAATAAAAAAATAAATTGGGGAGTGCATCCCTTTAATCCCAGGACTCAGGAGGCTGAGGCAGGAGGATCGCTGTGAGTTTGAGGCCTGCCTGGGCTACAAAGTGAATTCAAGGCCAGCCTGAATTGCATAGTGAAACCCTGTCTCAAAAAGGAAAAAAAAATTGTATGGGGAAGTAGCTCAATGTGAAGGTCCTGTTTGAATCCCTAGTGTCAAAACACAAAACCAAAAAACCCCCCAAACCCAAAAAACCCACAGTCATCACATTTGTTTATGACAAAATTGTTTGCATTTTAATAAACTGTTTAGAAGTTCAGAAAAGGAAGGAGTAGCTTCATGGAAAAGTAGATTTCAGGGCTATGGGTTGATTTGGACAAATAAAAGGAAAAGAAGAAAAACTTCAAAAGTGGTAGACAAGGGGCTGGGGAGATAGTTCAGTGGCACAGACCCTGCCAGGCAAGTGCGCAGTCCTGAGTTCAATTCCCAGTACCAAAAATATAAAGTGATAGACAAGACCAAGACATGGAGGGAGGTGGGGGAGAGGAGAGGAGGGGAGGTAACAGAATTAAGATGTGATACCTTCCTGTGCCAACTCCCCATGAGGGAGGGAACCATTATGTGCTGCAAACATGAATTAATCAAATAGATTAAGAAACAAAAAAAGAGCCAGGTGTGGTGGCACACTGCTGTAATCCCAGTACTCAAGAGGCTGAGGCAGATCGTTGCAAGTTCAACGCCAGCCTGGGCTACATAAGTGAGTTCAAGGCCAGCCTCAACTGCCCAGCGAGATCGTGTCTCAAAAAGAAAAAAGACAAAAAAAAAAAAAAGGGAACACTGGGTGGAGCAGAAGAACATGAAGGGTGCATGGTAAGGAAACCCTCCCGGCTGGATAAGAAGAGTGTAGTTGGTGAGGATGTTTACAAATATAGACAAAATGTGGTCAATTGTACCGTTTCCTGACGAGAACGCAGTTGGTGCCGGTGACGCGTGGTCATGCCAGTTAGAGTGGGTGGGAAGCAGCCGCTGTCACGACTGTGCCTGATGTGTGCGCGTCCTTTGAAAGGCTCAGCCGCGCTGGCTTCTCTGTGTGCTCGTGTATAGAAAGGATGAGGTCAGGAAGAGAAAGTGCGGACAGTTACCAGTTCGGCGTCGTCACTCACGGGGAACATTTGGCTGTCAAGATGGATGCCATCAAATAAAAACAGAATTTTCCTTTTGAGTTGAAGTACAAAATTTTCTCTGTTAAATTCATAAACCCGTGCAGGAAAAAAAAATCAAACAGAAATAAAGCATAAAAAAAAGCACGTGTTACTTCTGCTTAGAAACAACAGATGAAATGTGTTGTTGGCTGTTGTCACGGTAGCATTCCTCAGGCTTGGCATTAGCCCTGCATCTGAGCAGGGTTTCTGAGGTTTTGCTTGGCTTTTAGGCATTTTTACAGACATTGTTAAGCCTGCCATTGCCTCACTAGTGATATAAACTGGGCATGGTGGTGCACACCTGTAATCCCAGAACTCTGGGAGGCTGAGCAGGAGGATCACAAATTCAAGCTCGGCCTGGGCAACTTAATGAGACCCTGTTTCAAAGAAAAGCAGGGAGGCCAGGTGTGGTGGTGTATGCCTATAATCCCAGCACTCAAGAGACTGAGGCAGGAGGATTGCTGTGAGTTTGAGACCGGCCAAGGGTACAAAGTGAGCTCAAGGCCAGTCTGACTTGCATAGTGAGACCCTGTCTCAAAGACACACAAAAAAATAAATAAAATGGCGGGGATGAGCTGAGATGTAGCTCAGTGTGAAAGCCATAAATTTAATCTTTAGTGCTAAAAAAAAGTGTTATAGTAGCATTACGTAACTGTGAAGTCATAAGGAAATGATGAATGTGTATGGGATACATTTTCGCCCCCAAGAAGGCCATCTTGAGGGACAAGTATCTAATTATACAGTCTGCAGAAAGGTGTCCTTAATACAGGTCAAGGGAGGAGGAAAAGCCAGTGCCTCTGTGCTCATTAGCTTGTATTAGTTGGGAAGATTTGCGTCCCAGCTTCGTGCTGGGCTGGAACCTCCGGCACAGGAGCAGGGCTGTCACAGGTTAGCAGCCTCCTTACCTCCAAATTGCCCAAATGAGTAGCCAGTGGCAAGAGTGCACATGGGTGGCTGCTCAGGAGCTCTTGCTGACACAGAGGTTTTCAAGGGAGGAGGTTCTTTCAGCCTTAGATGTCAATAGCTGTGTCCTATAAAACACTGGCTGTCAGATGACAGGAGCTTGGCCAGAGCTCGAGGACTCCTCCTTCCGCCAGTTCCAGGGAAATACAGCTGGGGTGCGAGGCATGGATGTGCGCACAACCTTCCAGCTAGCTCCTTCATGTCACTGTAGTGGATTGACAGCTGGTGGTCAACTTATAACCCCCGCTGAACTGAGTGAGTGCGGTGCCGGGTGTGGGAGGCCCAGCTGGGGACTGTTGCCCGCAGCATGAGAGGCAGAACTGGAGAAGGAGGAGGAGGCTGTTGGGAGCTGGTGGAGGCTGTAAGGAGCTGTTGGTTCTGTGGGAGGAGCTCGTCACGCTGGCTTTCCTGATGGACTCGGCTGTTTTCATCCTCCAGGGGGCTCAGGACCTCGCTGGCACTGAGAATGGCTTTGGTTCACTTTGGGGGAGCCCTGGTCCTCACTCTGGGCATCGCTTCCTGGCTCCAGAAGGGAAGATGGTGCGCTGCTCAGTCTCCTGGAGAAGCTTGCTGTGCTGGCTTCCCTGATGGGAACTCAGCTATCTTGATCATTGGAGGAGCTTGGGACCTCACTGTTGCTGAGGATGGCTGTGGTACCTTTCAGGGGAGCTCTGGTTCTTCTGAGCATCACTTCCTGGTTGCAGTGCAGACCCCTCAGCCTGCTGGCACAGATCCTTCATCCCACTGGCACAGACTTCCTAGATTCCACCACTGACCTTTGGGCCTTCCCAGCGCAGATCTGTGAAACAGGCCTTCATGAGATATTGTTATGGGCTCTGGGCCTCCAGTTAGATTTGTGGGAGGCATTGTTACTGGCTCCAAGTCCTCAGCTGGACTCATGCAGGACATTTCCATGGGATCCAGGCCCTCAGCTGGATTCCTTGGTCTTAGTGTGTGGACAGATTTCCTGCACTCTTTTGTATATCGTTCTTGGGTGACTATTATAAATAATTATATAAGATATGTGTCCTATATTATTGTTCTCCCTCGCAAAATAAGCTCCAAACCAACGCAGTCAGCAAAACTTGTTCTTCCTGATGGGACACGTATGAAACACGGTTTTGCGCATCCACGGGGGGGGGAGATGATTAAGAATTGATCCCAAAATGAAAAAGACAGAACTAAACAGTTGGGAATCAAAACGCAAATCACCTAAGAGAAAGGCTGGGAGGGTCTGGTCACGGGGTACTTCTGGCAGTAAACTGAGTCGGGGGGAATTAGGAAAGCAGAGAATCCTTTGGGAGCAACAGGACAATGATCAAGAAATTATAGCAAATATAAGCTGGGTGGTGCACGCCTGTAATCCCAGCACCTGGGAGGCTGAGGCAGGAGGATTGCTGCGAGTTCAAGACCAGCCTGAGCTACAAAGTGAGCTCAAGGCCAGCCTGAACTGCATAGTGAGATCCTCTCTCAAAAAGACAACAAAACACCAAATTATACCATATATATGAGTTGATCCTGACATCAAGGAAATTATAGCCTAAGACAACAACAACAACACACACACACACACACACACACACACAAATGCACACAAATGTTTTTTTTTTTTTACAAATGGTTCTTCGCAATACAGTATTTTCTAAGTAACATTGTGAGTGCTGTCACTGTTATAATAATACTGTACTGGGGGACTTCCGGGAAGATGGCGACCAGGTAGGCAGCAGAGAGAGAACCTCCCAGAGGATTACCACCCAGACAATGAAATATAGCAATATGAAGACAGAAAGGAGAAAGGTGTGTACCCTGAACCCAAGAAGGACCTGAAATGGGAACTGAAGCCCTAGGAAAGACCAAGCAAAACCTCTCCTGGAAGAAAGGATCAGAGGGCCGCCGCGGCACAGTCGGAGGGAGAAGAGACGGAGAAAGAGGAAGCCACTGCTTCAAGCACACTCTTGGCCCAAGCCCTCATTCCAGCAATCGCAGCTTCAGCTTCGGAGACCCACGCTCACGGAAGCCTCCCGACTCGGCCAGGGGAGAGCGGAGTTCCAAGAGCTGGTCCAGGTCTGGAGAGGAGAGGGCGCAGCCAGGAAAAGAGGCAATGGTGGTTGGGAACTGTTGTCAAATCCAGTGTGAGGATGAGAGGTTGCGACAGCCAGGAGTCCCCACCCTGCAGCAACCTTCCTAATCAGCACCTGGAGGCAAGGTGGAGCCAGAGCAGCCAGTACACATCCCACCACACCCAGCTCTATGCCCGCCTCGAGGCTGTGGCCTCCTGCCTCTCCACTGTATGGGCGGCTGCCAGTGGGGAGCGGTGGGGTGCATCGGCAGCGACATCAGAGCCACAGCAACTCCCAGGGATCCAGCCAAGGAACAAACGGGAACTGGAGCACAACAGCAAGAGAGAGCTGCAGATGGAGGTGGATCACACGGCCCCACGCCCTTCTCACTCCAACATCAAGCAGGAAGCATGAACTGAGTTACTGGGCTTCGGCTCTCACCCTGAACGCCCTCTGTG
>PVLD010021152.1:0-32121 GCA_004027595.1 Dinomys branickii | reverse complement strand
AAACATCATATCACTCTGATATATGTGCACCCATGTTTATAGCAGCGCAATTTGTAATAGCTAAAATGTGGAAGCAACCCAAGTGTCCATCCACAGAAGACTGGATTAAAAAATTGTGGCATTTTTATATAATGGAATATTATTCAGCTATAAAGAAAGACAGTTTTGGGGACTTTGTAGGCAAGTGGTCAAAACTGGAATCCATACTCATAAGTGAAATAAATCAGTGGTACATATGCAGGCAACGTATTGTATCACTGGTGTAAGAGCCTGAGGGTGGGAATATAAACTAAGAGACATGAAGGAAATCTGTGCAAAAACAAAGAACAGATGGGATGAGGGAAAGGAGAAAAGAAAGAGGCAAAAATGTATATATGTATATACGTATATACATATGTGCAGGAGGGCTAACATGGTTCTACTATTGTATTATATCACTTAATGCTAAGGAATAATTGATGGAAGGTTATTCTATCAATCTTGTGTGTCTGTATGTGTTATCCTGAACACACACTTCGAAGATATCAATATGCAAAGCAGCAACTATTGTTGGGGTTTTTTTTTGTCTTTGGTTTTTTGTTTTTCATGTTTTTTTGTTGTTGAGATGATTAATTGTCTGACCGATTTTGCCTATCTGTATCTGTGTTCATGTATATACACTTCAAAGATATCAACAGGTAAAGCAACAACCATTGTTGAGTCCATGTCACCTTGTCTGTAAATCAGTTTGATTGTACTATTTCTTATGCTAATTTGTGTCTGTTTGTTAATATGTTTTTGTGCTTTTATTTTTTTAAATAAATTTTTAAAAAAGATACTGGGATTCCAAGGAGTGCAGTGTTTTGCTCAAAGTTACACAGCTACCTATTAAGCTGCAGATCCAGGATTTAAATCCAACTAGTTTGGCTGCCAGAGTCTGTGGCATTAACTGGTCCCCTAAAGTAGGGTAAAGGTTTTTCAAACCTCTCAGCTTCCTTTAATGCCCCTACTCTTGACCACTATCATCAGTTGGATGAGATACTTCTCAGATATTTTTCTATGTCTACAGATGTGTGTGTAACATGATACTCTAGGAATAGTTCTACAGTTTGCTTTCTCTCTGGATGATATGCCCTGGGTTTACCACATCCTCTTTCACTGTTGAAGAGCTCATTATGTCAGGAGTCGTCTAGTAATTCTTCCACTGGTGAGTGTCTAGTCATTCTTATTGTACACAATACTACACGGGCGTCTTCTCACATGCCTCTTGTATACACGAGAAGCCTTCCTCAGAATCAATGTAAAACTTCCCAAACCCCCTAAGTTACTCTGAGGTGGTTGTTTTTAAGGGTGTGTTAGCTGGTGTGGCAGAAAGATACCTAAAACGGCCCTAGGTCCAGTCATCCCCACCTCTGGATACTCCTGCCCTCATGTGATTCCCTCCCCTTGAATGGAGGCAGGACTTGGAATTGCTTCTAGTAACAAATCCAATGTGACCAAAGTGATGGAATATCATTTCTGTGTTTTGGTTACATAAAATTGTAAGCTCTGTCACTCTCTCTCTATTGCTTCCTTCCTGGCTTGTAGAATTTGTTGAAAAGCAAACCATTACATTGGTGAGGTCTGTGCAGGAGAAACACAGAATGACTTCTAGAAACAGTCAGATAAAAATGGAGGCCCTGTTCCACAGACCATAAAGATTGCATCCTGCTGCTCCTGGGGATAAACCTTTCTCCTCGGCACTTCCACCTGCCCTGAGCATGGGGCAGAGGAAACATACCATTAAGCATGGAGCGGCCTGCCTGAGCTCATGGTAGGCTCCCCATGGCCTAAGGAGAGATGGACAGGGCCCACACAGCATCTTCCCCGCCTCGTGTGCTGGAAAGAACATAAGATTTTGGTGGGAAAGGTCTGTGTTTAAGACCACCACCACTTAACAGCCTGTGACATTGACTGAATCACTGTCTCCCAAAACTTCAAGTTTCTTTCTTCTTCTTCAGGGATTCAGAACCATCCTCTCATCCTATAGAGAGCCCTTCCTGGTCCTTGTCTTGGTCCGGGAAGTTTATATACGTAATCCCGTGGAAAAGTTATTGGAATCCTACTCAGTTAATTCCACTGTACCACTCCCAGTGCAAAGATATAATGATATATTGAAAATCGTGGGGAGTCAAGGGGGTCCTGGGTCTGGTCACAATGATGGCTAACTGGAATAAAGGCCTTGACCAGGACTGAATCCAGATTTTATTAATTCGTGAAGAAGGGAATAGCTTGAGCATGAGTGACTGTGAGAATGGTGGGAAGTATGTGAGTGCCGTGAGCTGGGCTAGGTAGGAGGCCTGAAATCACCTCTGCACTATGCAGAGAGAAGGATCTGCAGAAGTAATCTGCATGACACAACTGAGGTAGTATGTGATGTTTTGGGGTCGGGGCTTCAGCTCTAATGTGTGATCTTTTATGCCCTGGGAAGTTATAGCCTCTTATCTTGAGGCTCGATTCCAGCCCACAGCGTGCAGTGGAGCACGGCTTTCCATCATGCCCTCACCCATGTTTTATTTGTGAGCTATGAGGGGCTGGGGAAACACTGCCCTGTTGTCTTTGCTTCAAAGGCTACCCATCAGCACCTCAGCTGGACCGATTTGCATTGCTTAAAGCCAATTGAAGGAATAAGGAAAAGTCCTAGCCAGCTCTGTACATATCAGTACGTGGAAATAGGATCAGGTTTAGCTATAAGGGAGATAATTACTCTTCTTTCAAGGAGAGCCATCCAGGTGGTCCTCCACATCATCCCAGTGAAATCGGCTTGTAAGGAGCATCTCACCTTGTCCTTACACTTGGTGTTTCATTTATGCAATAGACATTTGTTGAGCATCTGCTAAGCATCAAGCTCTATGCTGGAGCCTGGTGATGCAGCCTATATGCACGCCTTAGGGGGCTGCATTCTAGATGAGAGATGAAGTGACAAGCACAATAAAAAATAAACACTCATCCCACCTGAGGTACATAGTGAGTTCAAGGCCAACCTGAACAGATAGGATTACGGGGGTTTTCCCAGTCATAGGGGCAAAGTTAAACTTTCTCATACCTAAGGAAGACTCAGCAGCTCCCAAAGAAGTGAGGTGAGGAGGAAGGGGAACCTAATTGCCTGTGGGTGGAGCTAGCCCTGATGATTTCCCCACTGGAGACTGAATTGTCCAGACTCAAAACTGCAGCAGATGTAGGCATCCTCTACTGGCTACTATAGGAACATCCCGGCGGCCAGGAGCCAAGAAGGAAAGGGACCAGGCAAGGAGAGGGCCAATGCCCTGCTGGAAATGGGCTTGCACACCGCAGTCCAGGCTTGCTCCTCCCTCTGCCAGCTGGAGTGAGGATCTCAGCAAGCTCCTCTGCTGCTCTGGGCCTTCGCTGTTCCAAGTGTGAACTGAAACTCCTGACACCCAACTCGGAGGGCAGCTGAGCCAACCCCAGGGGCATGGGGATGAGGTGCACTGGAAGAGGTCAGAGAAGAATGTTCTTATTTATTGACATATTTTATAAGTATTTTAAAAACAGTTTTACTGAGTCATAACTTACATTTAATAAAGTCCATCCGCTGTGAGTAATAGTTTGGTAAGTTTTAATCAATGATAACCCTACTCCAGTTTTAGAGCGCCCACATGATCCTAAAACAGGGCCTTCAGAATTCCCATTTCCATTCATTCTCCAGTCTCACTCCTAACCCAAGCAGTCAATGATCTGTTTCTGTCTCTACGTTTCAGACCAGTGGAACCATACAATAGATAGTCTTTTGTGTCTGGATTCGTTGATTTAGCACAATATTTTTGAGGTTTCTTCATGTTACAGTGCACATCAGTAGATTTTCCCTTTTAGTGCTAAGTAGTATTCCATCATATAGATACACCACAATTTGTTTATCTAGTTACGAGTTGTTGGGCATTTGAATGGCTTTCAATTTGGAGCTAATATGAATAATGCTGTTGTGAATATTCACAAACAAGTCTTCATGTGGATATACATTTTAATTTCTCCTAGACAGATACATGAAAGTGTAATCTCTGAGTGCAATGCAAGATGGATGTTTTACTTAGGACTCTGCCAAACTGCCTTCCAAAGAGTCAGTTCCATTGTATAGAACATTAGCAGTGTATGAGGGTTCTAGTTTCTCCATATCCTTGCTAACACTTGATGTGGTGATTCCTTTGGATTACAACCATTTTAGCAGGTGTTTCAGTATGCATTTCACTAAAGACTGACAATATGGACATCTTTTCATGTGCCTAATATCTCTTCTTTGGTAAAATGTCTATTCAAATATTTATCCAGTTTCTAGTTGTTTGTCTTATTTTTGAGTCAACAATACTCTTTATGAAGTTTGGATACAATCCTTCATTAGAAGAATGATGTCAAGTATTTTCCCTTAATCTATAGTGTGTCATTTTGATTTCTGAGTGGTGTCATAGAGAAGTTTTAAATTTTTAAAAACTCCAACTTATTATTTTTCCCTTTTCTAGAATGTCCTTTTGATGTCATGTCTAAGAAATCTTTGCCTAGCTCAAGATCATGAAGATTTTCTTCTATAAGTTTTGTGATCTTAGCTCTGAAATATGCATCCATGCACGCAGGGGAAGGAGCACCTGTTTAAGATCAAGGAGACCTGAGATTAACTGGCTGTGTGATATGAGGCAATTCCTCTTTTCTATCTCTGTCATCTATATCCATACACCATAGATATATCTGTGTCATATAGATATAGATGAAAATTTAACTATGTTGAAGATAAAAGGCATTTCTTCTCTTCCTCCTCCTTGCTAAACAAGGCCTGCTTGTGTTCATGTGTGCACCAACAGTAATTTTTCTGGGACGTGGAAGTTCCTCTGTCTCCAGGACCTAAATCATGATTGATTTAAACAGAGCCTCTCAGTCTGTACTTAGAAGAGTAATCTGGTGTAGTTTTAAAAAAATATATTCATACACTCACAGCTGGTGCTCACTTTGACAGCACACACTAAAATTAGCACAATCCAGAGAAGATTAGCAAGGCCCCTGCACAGGGGGGACAAGCACATTTGAGAATCATTCCATATTTTTAACAAGATGTCAGAATTTTGGAGATGGGAGGAGGGAAGTACGGGGCGAGGGATAAAGGGATCAAAAATGATCAAGATACGTTACAGGCACGTACTGATTCCCCCCAGATAAATATCACTATTTTGTATTGCAAAATACACTAATAAAAGAAAATAAATACATCTGAATCTACTGCCAGTGATTCTTAGCTGCTCCAGAGTAGGACCTAGGGATCTATCTGTCTGCAAGCTTCAAAAATTTCCTCAGGTGACCCTAATGTTAACTGAGGACAATGATCTCAGAGGCCTTTCTCTGGGCGTTCATTACCGCAAGCTTGTTTGCACTGTGGGTTGCTGTGTGACACAGTTGCACTCAGTGTGGTACAAGGACAGACCCTGGGGGCTGCCAGGGATCACCCTGCTGTCTGATGGAGAGGCACATGGGTAAGGTGCTCCTTGCATTTGTCATGTGCTGATATGGGCGTGGTGTCCAGTCCAAGTGCAGCCTTTAACGCCCCAAAAGCCACACTTTCTGCCTATCAGAAACTCAAGTTGTCATATAAGAGGCTCAGGATCCTCTGTTCCACCCACATGCAGGAACCCTGGGGCCCCAGACTCAGACAGTGGAAAAACCACTGTGGATGGCCTGCCCAGTTAACCTTCATGTGAGTCCAGCCTGTCATTCCATGCCTGTGCCCACATGAAAACTCCAAGTGAGGGCCAGGCAGCCATGCCCAGCCAAAGCACAGAGCTGAGAAAGTCAGTCTCCATCATCTTAAGTCGCCAAAGCTGGGAGCAATAGGCTGCTCATCAACAGGTAACCAGGAGCACCCTCTCACTCAGGATGTAAGAGACAACGTTCAAGGATATTTGGGGGCTGCTTTCCTTTCTTCTATTAGAGCCCAGGCAGGTTAGATTAGAGAGAAAAACACATCAGTATTCACAAGGCCTCATGGGCCTCCTCATGGGCCGTGAGAGGCAAGAGGCAGAGCTGCCAAGCACTCAAGGGCTGCGCTCGGAATGGCACATTTGCATTTGGATCTCCTGACTGGCAGCTGCAAGGTGACATTGCGGAAGAGCCTGTGAGACATCCTCGGAGGACGCCACCATCTGGCTCGGAAGCCATGTCTGCAGCAGGGAGCAGGAGGAGCCCCGTGAAGCCTCTCGGCCTCCAAGGTCAGGAGCCTTTCTGACCTTGCTGGGAAGGACCCAGTCAAGAAGCTATGAGTATTTGCCTCATCCAGGAAGAAGGGAGGGAGGCACGGCTAACAATGTGGTGGGGTTATTTGGAGTCAGCCTACTCTGGATTCAAATCCCAGCTTCCTCTTTGAGAACTGGGTAGCTGAGGGGCCATCACTCCTAGGGACTCTGTGTCCTCACTGTCTATCTGCAGGAAGCCCAGGGAGTGGGGCCAGCACGACCTGTGGTGCTGTGTCCTGCAGGGACATGCAAAGAGGAAAAGGTTTCCTTGTGCAGCACCAGCACCATCAATTGGCTGTGGAGCGCTCCTGGGGACATCTCCAATGAATGCCCTTGGAGGAGACCAGAGAGGTGACAGTCCCCGAGGTGGGCATTCAGCACCCCCTTCCCAGCACCTGAGGGCAAAGGGGCCAACCTAGCTTCCCAGAGCTTCATTCATCTCAAGTATTTGGGAGCTGATTCTACTTGGGAGCCGCCTCCCTGTGAGTGGTGCGAACAAGACTCAGCACCTCCTCCATCCATGGTTGAGAGTAGAGCAAGATGAACAGCAAGGCTTCCAGAGGTAAATTTAAGGAAGTGTTTGCTGTCATGTCTCCCTTCCCTTCCCTTCCCTTCCCTTCCCTTCCCTTCCCTTCCCTTCCCTTCCCTTCCCTTCCCTTCCCTTCCCTCCTTCTTCTCCTTTCCTCCTTTTCCCCAGAGCTGCTAAGGCTATAATCTACCCAGAAATCCCAAGCTGCATCTCTTCATGACTCACTAACTAGAATTAGTCTCTAATAAAATGTTTATCTTTGTAGATATTGGGCAAAAGTGCTGAAAACTTATCACTTGAGCTAAATGTTTGGGGTAAATTGACAGTGAATAGTCCAACAGTTGACCATTCCAGAGCTGTGTTTAAATATCCCTTTCTTCAGGGGCTGTGTTCCCTGAATTCCATACCGCACACTCACCCCACACAAGCCTTGGCTCTCTATCACACAGGGCCAAACTCTTATGACCAGTGTAAGTATCTGCCTTCTGCCTTCCTCTCAAATCAAAGGCCCCATGCTGAAAGATGAGAGGCCTGATCCTCCATGTCCACAGTAGCTTCTAACTGAAATGCCAGCAAGAGAGGTGGGCCTGGTGGAAGGTGTAGAACTGGACAGACTGTTTCCAATGCTAGCTTTATGGCTTCTTGGCCATGTGACAGACACCACATTGATCATGTCTCTAAACCTCAGTTTTCTCATCTGTAAAATGGGAGGGATCATTTCCACTCCACCAAATTCACAATCTAATGGAGGAGAAAATGGTCCATGCACATGTAATAAATTATTGAAGTGGTTCTTTCTCCCACTTTGATAGCTCTGCTTTCTCATAGTTCCTGACAACGGAGGGCAGACTGATATACATGTCATCTGGTTATCTAGTGCTAAGGGGCAAACACCCTGTGCTTAGTGGCAAAATATAACAGCTGGCATTCTAATGTTCATGGGTTCCACAGGACAGGACTGAAAAGGCAGAGGGTGAATTTTTTAAATAAATTTTTTTAAAAGGCAGAGGGTGAGTGGCTTGTCTTTGCTCTATGATATCTACAGCCTGCACTGGGAGTGGCTCAAAGATTGATGCTGGACTCTAGAAGCTGCTCACAGACACAGTGTCTGAACTACTGACCCAAGTCGTCACTGTATGTGACAGCCTCTGTGGCTCGGGCTTATCACAGTGAGGCATCTGGGTTCTGAGTGTGAGCAGCCTGCCCTGGAAGTCACCTAGCATTGCTTATTCCAGGATCCGTTCACTGAAGTGCTCTCACATCCACCTGGATTCAAGCAAAAGGGACATAGATGCCACTCCTTAAGGGAGGAAAGGCAGTCAACATGAAAGGCAGATAAAAAACCTCAACCATGTGTTCAGAAATATTTGTAAAAGGCATGCCTGCCTGTATTAGTGAATAAATGATTGAGTGGGTGAGCAGATGAAGAAGTCAATGTCTTTCTTGTTCATGTCTGGATCCCCAGTGTCCACCAAGCTCAGCATGTGTTTGTTGAATGACTGAGTGAATGGAGATCCTCTGAGGGCAGCAAGGCCTGACCACACCCACAGCCTCGCGTCATCCCAACTCCACCCCAGGAGTTAGGTACATGTCCAGGACCAAGGGCATCTGGACTGCATATTTTGCTGAGTGACATTAGGAGTAAGTGACCTGACTGCGAACCACTATGTTACTGGCAGCTGCTACTCTGGGAGTAATCCAGGGCCTGACATCATCAGTGATTTGTTGGCTGCTGCTAACAAAGAGGAACTCACCTCTGACTCCAACCGCATGCCCAGCTAAGAGAACGCACTTCTGATCTGCTTGGAACCAAGACAAGTGGCAACTCCAGGCTCCTGACACCATTTCTAGGGTCACCTCAGGTGACAATTGCTGGGACTGAGGACAGAGGCAGAGACAGGGGCAGAAATGACGAGGACAGTGTACCCAAGGTGAAGGAAGCTGAGTTGGATGGCTGACCTAGTTTAAGACTTAATCTTAAATCTTTGAGGTTTTCCTTTTAGTCTGTGTATCGGTTTTGCTATTAGAAACGTAGTATCTTGAATTGATACACTTTGCATCCTTATGTACATTTATCCTTGGCTAGGTACAGGAGCAAAGACGGATTTCCATCGCCATCAGGGTTCCATGGTCCATCTTCCAAAACCGGTGTGGACAGGTGACTGCAGCACAAGGGTTCTCTCTTCCCCCATCCCTCACCCACGTATCCCCCTACCAAGCACCAGCTGGAGAGCGGCTCAGGCCCTTTCACACACAGCACAACCTATAGAAAAACAGGCATGTCCATGCTCAGTGAAGCCACTATGCCTGCGGTTGTGCCATCCCTTCATCCAAGCTTATTAGGTCAACAGTTAATTGAGCTCATGGTTGACCTCCTCCAGGAAGCCCTCCTGACCCCAACACAGTGCAATTATAAGAGGATGAGCTTTAGAATCAGTCGTGTTAAGATGCAAGTCCCAACTCCCAGCTCAGTCACTTTGTAGCTTTATGACTTTGGACAATTCATGTCATTATGTCACCTCTCAGTCTTATATTTTCATCTACAAAATGAGGATCAGAAAGGGGCTTCTCTAGTGGACCTCTGTTATTTTTGTCTGTCTAGCGTATGTCTCCTCCTTGCACTTGCAGAGGAACCACTGTTCTGCTCCACTCATTTCCTGTAATTCTCCAGCCCGATCCCAGCACCCGGCCGTTTCCTGCACCTGGGTCACTGATCAACCATAGCTCCCGAGGAGGTCAAGACTAGTGTGAAGGAATCCAAGAGCTGAGCATACAGGCTTTCAAGGACAGTCACTCCTGCACAGTATAAAGGCCTGAGCTCTTATTCTTCAGGAGCCACTCATTCTTGGGGTCCCACAAGGGGCACCTCAATAAACTTTCCTCTGAGGTGCTTCAGGCACCTTCCACTAATCCTAGACCTGCTTTCCCATTTCCCCCGTATCAGTGATCACTTCCATTCAATCCAGCCCTGCCAAAGACCTTTCTTGGTATACTATATAGTTTGGGGGACATAGAATTGATTTATTTCTCCCTGGATTGTAAACCAATAAGCTGTAAACAAATAACTTCTGGAAGCTTCTGAAATATCCCCTTTTAAGCATATAGGAAGCTCATAAGAAGAAAGAATGAGACCAGACAGAGACAACGAAGGGAATTCTGGCAATAATATTTGAGAGCCTGGATCCAGTGAGTCCCGTGGCCAGCACTGCCTTGACCCTCCTCATTAAATTAGCTGAATTTTTGTTTCTTCAATCTAATTTGTGTTGTGTTTCTGTCACTGACAACCAAAGAATCCTGATTAATGAAACCTAACTCACTGAATTGCTGTCAGTATTAAACATGATAACGAAGGCACAGCAGGACTAACGCACAGTTTTCAAACACAACCTGATCTACTTTTCCTTCTTAAACATTTACGGTTTTTCCTGAAGGCTTCCTGACACTAAGATGAACTTCCATAGAAACTTCGGATATTACACAAGGTATCCCTGACAGACAGGGGTGGAGACCGTTTTAAAGCTGTGAGAAGAAGCACAGAAAGTAAAAGAAAGAAGTGAAAGACTTGAAGGGGACAAAACTAGAGTGAAGAATCTGTGTGTAATTTTTAGAAAAGACCATAATTTTCAATGCCTTATGTTGTAGCCCAGTAGGTAGGAGATAACATCAGAAATTCTGACAGAAAACTCAGGGAAGAGGTTCCTACAATGATGATTACCAACTCATACCGTTCCCTGTCCCCTTCTGACTTATTTCTTAATGATTTCTCATTGTAAAGAAAGGGCATTCCAGATTCCCAATCTCCCCTTTTCCCTTGCAGCTAGGGCTTGTGATCCAATACTCATCAATGGAACCTTCCAGGATATCTTCTGGAAGAAAATGTTTTCCTTCATGACAATGAGACAAAAGGAGAGACCATTCTGGATGTCTCCAAACGTGATTTCAAGTAGGTACAGTGTGATGTTTGGTGCTGTAGCAGCCATCTTGTAATCATGAGAGGATTTTTTTAGGGCAAAACTAACAAGCTAAAGATGGATGAGGGTAGGATAGGAAGAATTAGTGTTCAATCATTTAATTTAACTATTGACTCAGCCAGTTCTGCTATCAGCCTACTCCAGACTTCTTCTTAAGTTGAGATAATGTTTCCCTTTTCTTGGGTAAATTTTTAAATTTAGAATAGTTTCAGATCTTTAAAATATTTTGAAAATAGTTAGCTCATGTATACCCCGCATCCAATTTCTCATATCATTACTAGCTTATACTAATATAGTATATTTGCTGTAATTTTAAACCTTAATGTGTTATTCTTTAATAAGACTCATACTTTATTCAGATATCTTTGGCTCTGACCTACTGTCCTTTTCCTGCTCTGGGATCCCGTCCAGAGTGCCCCATTATATTTAGTTGTCACGTCTCTTAGGTTCCTCTTGGCAGTGGCAGTTTCCAGTTTCCCAGGCCATTCTTGTTTTTGATCCCTTAGGCAATGTTGAGATATATTGGTCAGACGCTTCCTCATTTCAGATTTGTCTGATGTTTTTCTGGGAGCTAGACTAGGATTACTTTTTCTCTATTCCCGGAGAAAACCACGGCAGGAAGCTGCCCTACTCATCACGCTAAGAACCCATACCATGAACACGACTTGCCACTGGTGATGTAACCTGGATTATCTAGCTGAGGGAGTGCTTACAGAAAGTTTCCCTGCTGAAGAGCAAACATTTTTCCCTCCTATCTATACTTTCTCTTTTGGAAGTCACTAGACACAACCCACATTAAGAGGGGGACAGTTTCCTGCTCCTTGAGGGAAGAACAGCTACACAAATTATTCAATATTCTTCTGCACATTAAATTGGCTTTTCATGTTTACTTGTGAGTCTGCCCAAGGCCTAGGTCCCCTGTCTGGAGATGGGTGGCCTGTAATGGCAGGTGAAGTCATGGTGCCTCAAAGGACAAGACAAGGCCACAGCTAAGGACACCTGGCTGTAACCTCAATTAACTAGATGAAGACGAACTGCAGGCATCTCACTCCTCTGGTGAAGGCCTTCCTGGAGATGACATAGTTCTAAATTAGCATAATGTATAACTTAGAGAAGTCTTTGTAGGGACCTCTTGTAGGGGCTCCCAAGGCCCTGCCATTCAAGACAGATTCTTGCCTTTCTTCAGTATTCTCTGTCCTTGTGCAGGTCACTAAATAAATATGGGCCATCCAGAAAAGTTCTGGGTCTTAGCTCCTAGAGAATCTTGAATTCTGTTAGAGGGTTTGGAACCTCCCAGGGCTCTAAAATCAAACGCCTTGACTCTTTTATTTAAGCTTTTGCCATCCGCTTGTTTGGGAGATTGTGGGCCTGATCAGTCTGAAATAACTAGGGGATATTGTTAACCCAATGGATGCTTATTCTATACTTTAGACTATAATTTAATAGTACTCTACTTTGTTACATTTTTCCAGCTTCAGTCACCGGAAGTTCTTTCCGTTGGCTTCTGTATCTCTTTCACATAGCCCCACCCATGTGGGATTTTAAAATCTTATTTTGTGTCACTGCATGGTGCTCTAGGCTCATCTTACAGATTCCTGCCCTAGGATACAGTCTTTTTTCCAAGGATTTCTCTCTGAGTCAGTTCACTGGTGAATGGTAATAGAACCAAGATCTGAGTAAGAGGTATTATCATTGCTATTGGAGATGTTCCTATTTTAAGTCACTTCAAATTGCTTTTCCAGTTAGCTATGGCTAAAAGCTTTGTATTGATTTGTCACAGATGCCTAGGTGAATGCTGTGACCTATATGGTGTTGAACAAAAAAGACATGGTTCAATGTCTTTGCATGGCCTGTGATAACACTACCAAGTGTCCTCTGATTCCTTAGTGGCATATATGGGATTCATAAGTGTCCCTATACCCTTTGGGGAAGCTGGGGAGTGGGTGGATGAGAGACACCTTACCAGAAGCCTCACTCTTGGGAGGGGTGAAGTGATGTTGCATCCAAGGCCTACAGTGTGGCCTCTCCAAGCTCAGATCCAGTGGGAATTCCAAGTGCTCAGGAGAGCTGAAGAACTTGCACTTGCTGATATGAAAGCTTGTCAGCAAAGAAATACTGCTGAAAGCAATATGCATTTCTCATGCTGAAAGAAAAGCCCAAAAATTAAACCAGTGATCCATGCTGTTTTATTTTTTTCTCCAGTACCTTTGCAAACTTAATCCTACCATGTTCTACTACAGTGAAATGTCTTGAAAGTTCATTTATAGATATTCTGCAAAGGAGAATTTTCTTTTCCCAGCTAGGCTGAGATTGAGGCAGGAGAGAGGGCACATGCTTGGTGGATTTTCAGACTAACAAATCCAATCCAAGAAGTAAGCACAATGAGGAATGAGCTACCGCAGTGGGGCTGGGTAATGAGAGTGGATCTGAGTAGCTAGGATGCATGATTCGAGACCTTGAACCCAAAACCCACGAGGTGGCTCATTAAGCTCCAGCCTCTGTCAGCACCAGCGAACCTAGGACAGTTCCCTAGGGCTCCACAAAGAATTTCTTTTGGCTTTAAATTAAGGTTGGACCTTAATTCCAGATCAGCCCTTCTCCACAAATCTAATGTGATTTTCCTGCTAATTTTGTCGTACCCTAACACCAAAAACTAAGGTAAAATGATTTTTTTCTGTCTCATGAACCCCATCTAAAATTCTCTTTCTCCCTTGCACAATGGTTGTGAGCATGGCCTCTAGAGTCAGAGAGCCTGTATTTAAATAACAGATCTGTGACACTGTAGTCATGTAACCTTAGACAAGTTTCCCTTTTTGACCACTTTCTGAGCCTTTGGTGGATGGGTGTATTTAACAAATATTTACTGAGTTGCTCCTATAGATAACTTTCTTGTCTGGCTATTGAGTATTGATTCTTATGTAACCTGCATTCTCCTGGCATGAGACAAATAACATATTCTTAACTCCCCAAATCCATAAAATAATTCCAGAGCAATAAATCCTAGGAAGACAATTAAACAGGACCTTGTGATACAGACTAACACACAAGAATGACTTTCACTAGGGAAGCTGGACAAGACTTCTCTGAGGAGATAAGAGTTGAATGGAGACCAGAATGGGTGAGATGGAAACACCTGGAAGAAGAGAGATAAGGTAGAGGAAACACAGCACCAGGGCAAAGAGGCAGGAAGGACTTGCCATGTGTTTTCTGAAGCTGCCCCAACAAACTACCACCAACTAAGTGGCTTGAAATAACAGAAGTTTGTTCTCACTGGCCTGGAGCCTAGAAGCCCTAAATCAAGGGCCGTGCCCTCTTTCTGAAAACTTTAGGAAATAATCCTTCTTGCCCTTTCCTAATTTCTGTAGTTGCTGGCAATCTTCGGCGTTTAGCTGGGTTGGCCTGATTTCTGCCTCTGTCTCTGGACAGCCTTCTTCCCTGAGAATATCACTTCTATCTCTCTGTATCTGAATATTGTATTCCTTTCTCTTATACATATGCGAGACATTGGACTTGGTCTAGAGTTGACCTTATCTTAACAAATTAACATACCTTTCTAAAGACCTAATTTCTAAGTAGGGGGTTTGGGAGGACACTAGTATGCCATACAATCTAAGAAGAAAGACAGAAACTGTGGCTGAAGTATGAGCAAGACGGAGAAGTAAGCCTTGTGTGAATGGTGTGATTCCTCTAAAGTGTAAAAGATGCTGTTGAGAGGTTTAAGCAGAATGAGCAGCCTGTATTTTTAAAAGATCACTTGGTGTTGCATGGAGACTGGATTGTAAAGCAAAAAGTAAGACCATATCAAAAAGACCTACTAGGAAGAATTTTAAGTTGTCCTAATAAGATGTTATGGATGAAAAAGTGTTGGTAAAGAACATAATGATTAAAAGTAGATTAACTTAAGATGTATTTTGGATGCTGTGACTGTTAATTATGATTGTCAGCTTGATTGGATTAATAGACTCCTAGCAGATAAATAAAGTACATTTTTGGGTGTCTGGGTGGGTCATGGGGGCATGGCTTGGGGACATCCTATTTCAAGCATTTTCTTCTCTAACATTTTTCCAACCTTCTTTGCTTTCCAGCATCCATGAAATGAGCAGTGTTATCCCACCATGCTTTTCTATGGTGATGTCTCTGTGCCTGGACATAACTGATTATGGACAGAACCCTGGGAAACGGTGAGCCAAATAAGCCATTTTCTCCTTCCCATTGTGTATCTTCAGTATTTTGTCCCAGCAACAAAAAGCTGACCAATATAGACGTAGACACAGGAACTTCTTAAGTGTTGAACTGCAATGGTGAGGGAGAAAAAAATAATAATTCTAGGCAGTTTCTTTCCTAAGATGGGGAAGACTAGACACAAATGGTAAGGTATAACAAAATGAAGAACCACTTCTGCCTTGTTTAATGCATTGCCAAGTTCTGCCACTTACTGCTGGCAACTGAACAGCTCAATTAGGCAGGAATGAGAGCTGGCAAGAAGCTCAAGGAGCTACTTGACCTTACTATGAGTAAAAGGATTGTCCTAGTCCATCCTCAGAGAGCACTGAGCATTTGGAGTAAAGCGGCCGCCTGGGTTTCACTGGCACCTGCTACTTGGAAAGATCTGACTAAGGGAGAGGTGGGGTAGGGTAGAGACAGAGGGCATAAAGTTGGGGATTTGAGATCCTTTTTCCTGCTTGACTCCTGACTGTGAGGCACTGGAGATCATTCATTCTGAACATCAACACCCTCTCTTACACAATGGGCACCATAATACCAGCCTAGGCAGAGCTGGAGGAAGTGGGGAGAGCACATGTAAAAGCACAGCACGGTATCTGGGCCAGAGTAAGGAGTTCGCTACCATTATTGCTGGAGATCACAGAGAACAGCGCAGTGCAGGGATAATGTAGTGTGAGAAGGACACGGGCTCCACACCGAGGCTACTGGATTCAAATCCCAGCACACACAGCACCCCCGTCCTGACTAACCTATATCTTTAAGCAAGTTACTTACCTGCTCTAGGCCAGTTTCTTTGTCTTTAAAATGGGAATAGTAACCTTCCCCTTAGTGTATTGTGAGTATAAAAACACGAATACGTGCAAAGCATAAAGAGGATTACAACGCATTCTTCACACACAGAGCTGCCAATGTTAGGAAGACTGGCAACAGAGATGTCCCGGACTCTGGCTGCTGCCTTCCAAATATCCCTTTGCTAATTCGCTCTAATCCATCTCTTGTCCATTTACAGGACCTGTAGATGGAGAGTTCGGGTCCAAACTGTGCTTAGACATTAAAGAGTGAGGGGAATATATCTCACCATAAGTGTCATCACCTCTCTGTCCACCCTTTGCCATGTTTAGGCCCAGTGCTAACATTTTACTTGGATTTTATCCATCTGTCTCCTGAGGATTGAGGTGAGTTCTCATATTATAATTCTCACTTTGCAGATGAAGAAATAATCTGTAGAGAATGTAATTGATGGTTTGACAGTGGTGAACAATTCTTCAGCCCCTACTAAGGGCAGGCAGGGAACCAGGCTCCAGGGAAAATAGCCTTCATACTGTTTTGAAATTTAATGTGGTCTCACCTTGAGGAAGCGTCCTTAAATGCAGAAAACCTCATTCATTCATTCTCTCATTCATTCATTTAACTTTCATTACCCACAGCTTCTGTACCAAGAAACTTAAAGATTCCTAACTGGCTCGTGCCTTTTTAGTGGCAGTCTTAAAAATGGGGACGTCCCTGTGTGGGAATGTGGGGTGCTTGGTTCAAGAATTTACCAACTCATGAAGAAAAACTGGGAAAGGTACAGAAGAGAACGTCTAAAGGTGGCAAGAAGATGGCAAGTTTAAGGGGGGACTGGAGGGACCCAAATCCAGAGGGGCAGACCCTTCTGCCAGCTGTGCACCTCAGTTCCCCACTTGTTAACAGCAGGGCTCAGGTTTCTGCCAGGGAGAACACGATAGGGTTTCCAGATTGAGTCAGGAAGCCTGCCGGTCCCTCCGCATCCTACGGCACCCACTTGACCCCGGTGTGCAGGCAGCTTCTAGGCTGACGCGAGGGCAGCAGCAGAGGGAACACAGCAACTCGGTGGAGAAGCAGCCAGAGGCGGCCACGGAGACCCACAGTGCGTTACTGTGACCCACAGCCCTGTGCTATAGCCCTGGAAGCCCCTCAGACTTTGGGAGCGGGTAAGACCAGACAGGGCTCAGATGTTCGATGTTATGGGAGGCAGAAGGCAGGCGTCCAGTTAGGGCTAGAGAGCAACCTGCAGTCCGGAACGCACCTCTGGAGAAAACCCCACCCCAGGAGAGATTGCTAAAAGTGTTCTTGAAAACAGCGCCAAGCGCCTATTTACACCAGTTCTGGATTCCTTGGAGTCCTGTGCGGTGAGCGAGTTAGACTCTATCCCACTGGAAAAACGAGTTCTCAGCCGTGGGACCCCAGCTCCCCGCCAGGAGAACGTTGCAGCAGCCCGAGAGGGGGCGCACCTTTGCAGCCCGCAGTAGTTCCCCAGCTACTTGCTGCCTTAAGGTGCGCTGGCCAGGGCACATGGAGAACGCCACAGGCTCCACTGAGCACTCGAACACGTCTGGCCTGGGCACCATGCCCTGCACCCCACTGGCTGTGCAGATGGTGACTCTGACGCTGGTGCCCCTAGTGTGTGCTGTGAGTGTGGCGGGCAACACTATGGTAGTGCTCCTGGTGGTCTGGGGCCACCACATGGTCACACCCACCAACTGTTACCTGGTAAGCCTGGCTGTAGCAGACCTGCTGGTACTTCTGAGGGCTGCAGTGCCCACTGTGACTGAGGCGGTGTCTGGCGGAGGTTGGGTCTTTGGCCACGCGGGCTGCCTAGGCATCACCTACCTGCAGTATGTTGGCATCAATGCCTCCTCCGGCTCCATCACAGCCTTCAATGTGGAGCGCTACCTCGGCATCTGCCACCCTGTGTGCCCAGGGGCTGTGCACCATAGCTTGGGCCAAGCACATTGCAGCATGGGTGTGGCTAGGCACAGGCGCCTACTGCGTGCTCTAGCTCTTCCTTGTGGACACACGTGAGGCCGTGTATGCCAATGGTGTGCAGGTCCAATGCAGCTACCATGTGTCACGCCCTCTCTACCTGCCCATCTACTTCCCGGACTTCGTGCTGTTCTACGTGCTACCACTGAGCTTGGCCACCGTGCTGTACGCACACATAGCATGTGTGCTTTTCACCAGACCACTGCCTTCTGGCCACTCCGGGCTCCAGTGTTCTGCGCACCAGAGCGGCTCCGCCCGCCACTCAGGATTCATCTCCAAAGGCAGGAAGGATGCTCTTAACTGTCGGAAGCAGGTAAAACCTGGGTTCTCGCCGGACCCTTCTACTGAGCCAGAGGTGGGTGCAAGATCAACCTCTAGAGTCAGACGCCTTAGCCCGAGCCCCTGTCGCACCACTTGTGAGGCTTGGGAAGGTGTCAGTTTCCTCATCTGCCGTATGGGGTATCATCAGTCAAGAGAAATGAGATAACCCCTCTGCATGTCCACTGCATGTCACAGCTAAGCACTCAGTTGTCGCTGGTTATTGTTGTTAAACTTCCATGACTGCTGTCTCTGGACGGAAGTTATTCATTTTCTTCTACTCATGGGGAAATTGAGGCTCAGAGAGGCGAGGTGACTTTCTCAAGGCCGTGCTACCATGTCTGACATTAACGCTGCCTCAGTGGACCGAGAGAAGCTGAGAGCTCAGGATGGGGCTAGAGACCCGGTCTCTAGCGAGCACTTACTGTGTGCCTGATGTGTGACGGTGCCCGTGGTTATCCCTGTTCAGAAAGCGAAGAGCTGTTTATGGACCAGGAAAGATGCTCATAGGGAACAAGGACTGACAAGGGGCACCCAGCGAGGCATCCGGATGGGGAACCACAGGCCCGGGCTCCCCATACCCTCTCCCCACTCCTGCAGCCTGAATGCTCAGGGTTTTCAGGACTGCAGGGGGTGGACAGCTCCTAGGCCCTGTGGTCTTTATCCTCGGGTCTACCTGCAGCTCTGCGGGAGGGGAGAGGACACCTCCAGGCTGAGTCCCTCACAGAGCCTGGCGAGGACCATCTCCCTGCCTCCCCCAGCACTGCCGACAGCCCTTTCTGGTAACCCTGCATGCAGACCTCTCAGCTCAAGGTGGTGTTTAGCCAGGAGCGGGGCGGGAGAGGCTGAGCTGTTGTGAAACATGGATCCTGGCCTGCTGACCTGCCACAGCCTTAGACATGATAAAAGCTTCTGCTCCCTCCCACTGGCCCTGGGAGCACTCCGCTCACTGCTATCCCAATCAGCCTGGCAGGGCTGTGGTCAAACGTATTAGAAGAGACACTGCTGGTGGTGTCCAAGCTGGGCTCCAGCTTGCAGCTTTGCTAATGATGACTTGCTTTGTGACCTTGGATAAGTCACTTCATCCCTCTGAATCTTGATTTCCTCCTCTGTAAAATGGGTGGCAGTGAAAATCGCGAATCTTCACAAAGTAAGTGTTCCATATGTGGCGCCTCCTACTGTGGTGTTGGGTGAGGGGGCTTGCCTGTGGCTTGAGCATTCTTTGATGCCTGTGAGAGGGAACATGATACACAGTTGCAGTGGGAACCAGGCAGTAAATGAAAGCAGAGCCTGAAGGAGCGTGAAGTGGAGAACCATAGTAGTAACAGCTATCACTTATTCTGTGGGACAGGCACTCGCCTAGGCCCTGTATTCAAGTCAGCACATTGAGGTTTTACAACTCTCTGAGGTGCGCACTGTTCTCCTGGTCTGACAGGTAGGGAAACCGAGGCAATTACAGAGCTGGTAGGTGCCAGAGTCAGGACTTGAGTCCAGACCACCCGATTCCAGATCCCCCACTCTCCTTCCCAGTATTTATCACCCAAATGAGCCTAAAATAATGGAATTAAACTTGAATTTGGTAAAATAAGGCAACAGGGCTGACAAGGGAATTCCTGGGATTCCACAGCTCCTGGAGAACCTGACCGAGGTTTGTTGATTTGGTCCGGGCCTTTCAGAGAGGCCATGCACAGAAACTAAACTCACAGAGTGGAAGGCCACGGACATGCAGCCCTCCAGGTTGGCCTCTTTCCTGTGGGAAAGCAGCCTCTCCCTGAGTCCCCAGAGCTGATTCCATGGCCCCACGGTGGTCTGGACAGAAGCAGCCCCAGGACCAGTCAACAATTCAGGTCCAGCAAGTGAGCTTATGCCACTCAAAGTTTGGCCTCTCAGGGACCACTGAGGACTTCAGGAGCAGGGGCAGGGATGAGAGCCCCACTCCCTCTCCCCCCCAGTGCCAGAGATGTCCACACATCCCTTCAGCAGATGTCTCCAGTGCCATCATCATCCTGGAATTTACAAGCCTGTATCTTTTGATGCATGCCACCTCCGGGGGGCCCTGTGTAGCCCAGGCTGTCCAGCTGTGTTGACCAGATCTGCAGAGCCAGAGCAGTGACAAGGAAGGGTGGAGTAAAGGAGGTTCCAAGGTGGGCAGGTGCCTCAGGAGGGAAAGCACAGGAGGGAGGGAAGGGCCAGAGGGAGTGTGTGGCTGGGAGCTGTGCGGGGAGGGCCTTGTGGCTGGAGAGAGAGGCTGGCCCGATCCCCAACAGCTGGCCAGCAGCGGAGCCAGGGCTCCAGCCAGGCTCTGCACACGCAACCATGACAAGGCTGTGGTGGGGGGGCAGTGGTTCCTCCTGTGCCGTTTGCAGTCTGCCTGGCTGCCCTCCCAGTGCTTGGCCTGCACCAGCTCCTTCAAACCTCATACCATCTGCAGTTTCCATCTCACAGGCAGAAATCCTGGGGCCCAGTTGGCTCATGAACTTGTTTTCTAGGAGCTAGACGCCCATCTGAGGGCTTTGGAGGTGGATTGGGGCCAGGCAGTTTCCCAGGAAAAAGTAACTTGCACAGGGCATGGAAGGTTGCACAGGAGTTTTCCAGGTGGGGCCAGAGCTGGAGGGAGGCCCACACCTGACGCGTCTTGCACACAGTCAATCTCTGCCTTTATTGGATTCTCCCCTGGTGCCTGTGCATTCCTCTCTCTCCTCTTACCTGGCAGGTCACCAAGATGCTAGCCTTGGTGGTGGGCCTTTGTGCCATGCTGTGGCTGCCCTACTGCACCCTGGTGATGGTGAATTCCTTCCTGAGCTCACCCTACCTTGACTCCAGCTTCCTTCTCTTCTGCCGCCTCTGCATCTACCTGAATAGTGCCATCAATCCCATGTCTATGCCTTCCTGTCCCAGCGCTTCCTCGAAGGCCTCCACAAGCTCTTCCAACGTCGACCAGCCCAGCCCAAGGCCTGCCCCAGGAGGACATCCCTGTTTGCTACTGCCTCATCACAGACTGTTCCCAGCACAGTTTGGGCTCCTAGAAGGAACCTGTGAGCATGCCAAGTTTTCAGACAGAAAGGAAATCCTGGCCTCACAGAGCAAGGCCTACTACCTTATTCCTGCTGGAAGTAAAAGGTCTCTGTGCATGCAGGGAGGAGAGAGTGATGTCCAAGACTACTTAGTACAGGTGCACATGTTGTGTACTGCACAGCTTTAGGAATTACTATTCATATCACAGACAGCCTAGATTTGTATATTTAGCACACTCACAGAAAGTGCAAATATACAAATCTAAGGGGGCAGGGGGCCACCTTTTCATAATTTACACAAAAGCTCTATACGGCCTAAGGACATCCTCAGTAGGATTGGATGGTATTTGAAGATCTCTAATTTGCAGACATTAAATAAGGTGGGAGGGGGTGTCCAGGGATCTAGGAATCCCTCTCTCTGGGAACCCAGCAGGCTTTCGCTTGCCAGGATAAACGAAGTGTTACCTCCCCTGCGGGCTGCCACAGGCTGCCTTGGACAGCCGGTTCAGGACCACAGATGCTTCCCCAGCAGCCACTGTGGAGGTGTACAGGGTGGCAGGACTTTCTGAGCCCCTGTTCCTGTCCAGGCACAGGGGACAGAGCCAGAAACACGGCTGGGGTGGAGAACACATCTTTCAAAAGTGGCGTCTTAGACGCTGTCTGACTGCGGGCGTTATTGCTAGGTGACGATGGGTGCTGCAGGCTGGGCTGCGTTTTGGTGTGTGAACAAAGGCCCCCCAAACATTAGCTTGTTGACACGCAAAGTTCACTGCTCGCTCACACGATGTTGTCTTCCAAGAGTGACTCAATTCCATTTTGTGACCCAAGATCCAGGCCATTTCAGTCTCATGGGCCCAGCTTCTCATGTGTGCTCCCATGACCCATGCAGCGCATGAAGAAACCTGAACAAGCCTCACACTGGCAGGTGCACGTATGAGCCAGCGAGTGACACCTGTCTCTTCTCTGGTCACCAGTAACATGGCTGGCTAAGCAGCAGAGCACCCTGCAATTACAAAAGGCAGTAAGAACTGATCTGGGCAAGCATCCTCACCCTGGGGAGGGTGACGGGCCAGAGAACAAAGGCAGGAAACGAGGCTTCTTCTGTCTGTTTGCCTCTACCAACCAGCGAGACAGAAACCCGCTCCCAAAGTCCTCAAAGCCCACCTCCCAGATGTTAGCATCTCGTTGAAATCCTAGGGAAACGACCAAAACTGGAGATCTAGCCTTTTCTTGCAGATGCAAGACAGTTCAGAAACTTTCCACATTTCGAAGGACCCTGAAGCCCCAAGAGGCTGGCGCTGTCCAGCTGGGCTGAGTCCTGAACCGCTGCCCAGGAGCGAGATGGAGAGGGCTGAGGCTGACCGTGTTTCTTTGGGAGGCTGTGTCAGCTTGGACACTTTCTCCATCCCTATGGATCCCCAGACGGGTCAGACTTGATGCCTAAGGACACCCAAGATTGAAAGAGTCAGGAGCGGCTGGTAGCATGGTCAGCATGAGCTCACAACACTCAAACGACTCCCAGCTCTGCCAATAATCCCCTGTGTGATGTGGGCCACGTTGGCCATGTTCTCCCAGCCTCTGCTCCCTCATCTAGAAGCTGAGAGGCAGCAGATGTGTCTCTAGCCCTGACATCCCCTCAAACTGTTCTTTCCAGTGAAGCGGCCACTTCCTCCATAATCTTCAAAATCCCCAAAGCTTAACTTACCAGTTAGCCCCATGTGGTCCTACACTGTTGGAACCCTCTGCAGACAGAATTTCCTGGGAATGTTCCTGAGATGTCATCTTCACCTCTGCCGCCTGCCGGCTCTGTCTCCTCGCTGGCTCTGACTCTGTCATGTTGTCACGGTGATGAGAGGGAGCACCAGCCTTTTCCAGGTCCCTCTCCCTAGCATGGAGAGGAACAGGGCAACCTGAGGTCCCGCCGTTGGCCCTGCATGGATTCATCCTCCCACCAACCCTCAGTCTGAATGGACTTTTCCCAGTGAGAGGCCGAGCCCAGAGCGTACGGGCAGAGGGTACGAAGATGCAGCACCTTTTCACGTCCTCCCAGCCCTAGCGGCATTTGCGCTCTGTCCTCCGTGCGGCCAGGAGATGCTTTTGGCCTCATTCATGCCTCCTCCTCACACATCAACAGGAGGAGAGAAATTGTTGAAATCTGGCTTTTTCCAAAACAGGCCCGAGGCCCAGAAGTTGAAAAGAGAGGAAGAAAGAAAGGAGGGAGAAGAGAGAGTGAGAGAGGAAGGCGTTAAAGCCACAGCCTCCAGCCTTCCAGTTTGGTGAGGTGTGCAGGCCAAGCACCTCCACTGCAAGTGTGTGAGTTCATTTTCACCTGCACTAAGAAGCTGCAGCCTCTCTGAACACGCTAGAGGCAGACAGCTCAGCAGGATTCAAGACCCCATGGGAAGTTCCCCAGACCGCTCCCTGCCTCCTTAGACCTCTGCTCCAGACCAACTCCTTCTCCCCAGAGGGCTGTGAGCAACTCCACTGGGCGTTTGAAGGCAGGTGAAGGAGACAGGGAACAGCTTCCGGTGAGATCCTTGGGGTCTCTAGGGAGGATCATCCCCCCAGACTTCTCACGCTTAGCCCTGAACAAGTGCGGGGCCACTGGAGAGAGGCCTGAGCTGGCCCCAGGAGGCCTTCTCTGACCGCCTTCTGTGCTCCCGACTCTCCACCCTGCATGACCCCTCTTGCCAGCGGGTGGCTTAGGCGTCCTCCTGCAGGAGTCTCCCTCTCCCTTCTCCTGCTAGATTGGGGGCTCCTGAGAGCAGGCCCTGTGGGCACCACCTCTGTAGTATCACCTGCCCTGTCCCCTACGCAGCGGGGCTTCAATAAAGGCCCGAGGATGAACATGACTACCGCATCGTGGCAAAGAGTTGCCCGGCTGGAAACGCCCACAGCCGATGGGAGCGCGGACAGGGAGGCATCGGTTCACAAAAAGCTGGCAAGAGCCTTGCAGGTTCCCTAGGTCTGGTTCCCGTCAGTAAAAAGGATGAATAAAGTCGGGGGATGACTCTTGGCTGCACCAAAGACTACCAGGCAAGTGTGTGGGAGGAGCCTGAGGGAGAGGGTGTGGCTGCCACCACCTGGAGGGGCGTGGCTACCGCCACCTGGAGGGGCGTGGCCTCTAGAAGGTGCTCTACCTGGCTCTGGGTTTTGTGTGGCTTCCATCAGGCATTTCCAAAAGAAGACAGAAAATCAATTTTCATGGACAGCTTCTCTTATTTAAAACATCGACTCCATTAAAAAGGAGAAAGGGCGGACTAAATAAGAAGGTTTGTGGCTTCCAGGCTGTGAACTGTGGGAAATCAGACTCCAGAGAGAGCAACCACGCAAGCTTCTTGGCTCTTGGCGGCCACACAGGGTGTGAAAGCCAGTGCAGAAAGTCTGAGTTCCAACTCTGTCCTAATTTTACCCTTGTTTTCTGCTGGAAGGGTCTAATCCTGCCTATTTAATCAGAGCATTGTGAACCCAGTAAGCCACAGCACAAAGCCCCATGTTAGATGTGAACGCAATGGCTGTGACTGTGAGCACCACTGACAGGGTCCAACACTGTCTGGTCTGAGTGTCCAGGCAGCTCTGCAACTGTCCTCGCCATCTCCCTCACAATGCAAAGAAAAGGTGCTACTCTCTGTCTCCCATTGTATAGATGAGGCAAGTGAGGCTCAGAAACGTTAGGCGCTTCCCTTATGGGCATGTGACAGATAAAGGAGAAGACTCAGGGTGGGGCCACAGGTCTGTCTGACTCCGGAGCCTGGGTTCTGAAACCTTGGTGCACTCCGTTCTTTCTCCAAAGGAGCAACTGGAGCTGGGCGGCCCTTTGAAGATGAAATTACCCATAGAAGCAGAGTATATAAGTCAAACAAGGGCACAGGGGAGGAGGGGCCCTCACCCTACACTTTCCTGCTGCAGGGACACGGCCAGGTGGTGTGGACTGAGCGGGACTGACTGACCACCCCTCTTAGTTTCATCCAACCTGGGTGATCTCATCCCTTTGACTCATGGATCAGAGCAATGCCGGGTACGTAAAGCAGGCTAAGTCAGCAGCACATTCTGCCAATCATGAGATTGGCTCCAGGCTTCTATTTGCTGTTTGTTCAAACAATACATACTCTCCTCTCGGATGAGGGTTAGGTCATTGGTAGCCCCGGGTGCTTCTGGAAACCATCTTGCAATATTAAGAAGCACCAGCCTAAAGAAACAACTAAGACAGATGGGGCAAAGTCAAGAAAATTCGAGAGAATCAACTTGGACCTGTGCACGTGGTGCCTGAACCCCTCATATTGGTTTGATGCATTTGGCTGCAAGTAACAGAATACTCGGCTAAAAGTGACTTCCACAATGAACATTATATCCTGCCACTTAACAAAGAGTCTGAGAACAGATGATTCCAGGGCTGGGTAAGTGGTTCAACAATATTCTCAGTGACCTAGGCACTTTCAATGTTATAACCTCCAGTAGGTTAGCAGTGTTTCCTCTTAGGGTCTCAAGGTTACCATAGCAGCTCTGTGTCTTACAGTCTCTCATAGCAATCTGCAAACAGAAAAAGAAGATAGAGGTTTCTCACTCTGTAATTGTTTTCTTATCCAACTGGGATGACTTTCTCAGAAGCCCCTCCATAGCTTTCCAGCCCCCATTGGCCGAACTGATTGTACATCCAGCCCTGAGCCAATCACCCACAGAGGGGCGTGGGATTATCGTCACTGATGCACCAGTCACGGTTCCTTTTCTGTAGCTGGGGTGGAGCCTGCTTTCCTTGGACATTTCACAGCCCACACAATATCAGGGATTTGTAACTGAAGGGCAATAGAGAGACTGGCTGCTAGGTCAGCAGTTCACAGTGTCCTTCCCAGCGGCCCTTTCGTTAAGAGTTTTTGGTTTCCCACACTGATAAGTCTCCTTTAAGCCAAACTGAGTTGGAGTTTCTCTTGCTTCTAACTGGAAGCCTCCTTGTACATACAGAGAAGGTTTGTCCTGGCCCAGTGGACAAGCTGTGCTAGAAAGATGGTCGCCAAGGTGTGCAGATGGATCTGAGGCTTCAGGGGCCTGCAGAAGGCCTGCGCTTCATAGCTACAGATGGACATGCTCCTCCAGCCACCACCACTGTTAGACATTGCGCCTCCCAGCTGGTGAAGCCACATCTGGCTGCCCGCCTCAATGTGCTGGCTCGGGTCACTCAAGAGGCCTTCACTCCGTTTACTTCCCTGACCTCAGACCTAAAATTCCACCATCAGTGCTTTCCTCTGGCGTCCTGTGGGGCCTGGCATTAAGATGCCCACGCCTGTAATTGCGTGAGATTCTCAGACCTTCCCTTAGGGACTGGGAGGGCGAGGCAAATGTTTAGGGGAGAGTGGGGAAGGGTGAGAAAGACTCCAAAAAGCAAGTTTGGGTCTGGTTCATTCATTTATTCAATTTGTGTATTCAGCAAATGTTTGTTAAGCACCTGATGTATGCCAGGCACTCTTCTGAGAACGGAAGCAACAGCCTGCTGTTCTCCACCATCTCTTCATATGGGCAGGGGGAGCAGCCATCAGCCACTGGCCTGCCTCCCTAAGTGCAGCCAGCTCCCTATCGCAGCTGTAGTCTTGCCCTCCTCTATTTGTCTCGGTGGCTTTGCCCCCAACAAATGCGCCCCAGCTCCCAGGGGATGGATGAGCAATTCAGAAGGTTCAGTGGTCTTGGTTGCAGCTCCAGCCAAGACGGAGACCAAGGGTACGAGCCAGTCCTGCCCACTCCCACCGAGTGGCCTCAGGGATGCAGCTGGGGACAGCTGCTTGCCTTCAGCCTGGCCTGTATGCTCCTGCCTGGTCTGTCCTGAGTCTGAACCCTCAGGTTCTCCCCTGCCCAATTCTAGGACTGTCTGACCTGGTCATGCAGGGAAAGAGATGGCAAAAGCCTGCTGGGATCTGCAGGGAATCTTTCCAGGCAGGGGTCTTTGTTTCTTTCCAAGGAACCTGAGATGCTGCCTGCTTTCCAACAATGGCTGGGCAAGGCTTATTCTCAAGCGCCCTCAGCTCACTACTGGTGATTTCCCTGCAGTAGCAAGCATGGCCTCCCAGATGGACACTGGGCTTGGGGAGAAGCTGCTAACCAAGCCCCCGAAACTTCACTACAGAAGATGTGCTTGAGACATTGTCCCCTGAAAAGAGGGATTTGGGGGACCAAAGGATCCCATGCAAAGGAGGTGGCATCAGTGGTTACAAAGGCGGGACAGGAGGGAAACCAGGGCAGGGCGGGGAGGAGCTGTCTATACGGTCCTGGTCACTGTCTGGCTTTGACACAGCACTATGGGGCAAAGTCTCCACTTGCCGTTCATTAGGGATAAGGAAAAATTCAGAATAAGTTAAGGTATGAGGATTTATCGTGTAAGTAGCAAATTTCAAGCTTAGGGTGAGAGAGAGAGGAAAATGCATGCCCCCGCTTCCTATCATCTTTCTGAGAAGAGCAAAGGGGTGCCCGGTTATTCAACAGGTCCTTGGTGGAGATTTGGGCCCCAGCCAAGGGACCACACCCTCTTTGCTCTGCTTCTTAGGGGCTGTTGTGACAGCCACCTCCTCAGTGAAGGGACCAACAAGTCGGGGAGCAGGCTACATGGACAGGACAGCCTGTGGTCACAGGAGTTGCCGGGAAGTCCAGTGCCCCCTGGTGCTGGTCCACAGGGAGGCCCAGCACTCCTGCTGAGAATCCCCGGTCTCCAGGAAGTGGAGGGGAGGCGCTTTCCCTCCATAGCTGTCTTAGTCCAGGCTACTGTAACAGGTTCCCAAAGGACTTCAGTGCTTAAACAAGCTAACTTTGTGCCTCACCGCTCTGGAAACAGGAGTCTGAGATCCGGGTGCCAGTGTGGTTGAGTCTGGTCAAGCTCAGGCCACAGGCTGACCAGTTCTTGGTGCATCCTCACGAGGTTCGGAGGGCAAGTGAGCTCTCCGGGTCCCTCTGCCATTCCAGAGGGCTCCACCCTCCTGGCCGCTCAAGGCCGCACGTTACAATGCCAACGTGCTGGGCTGTAGGATTTCAAAGCATTGACCCTGGGGCAACAAATATTTGGTTTATTGTGGTGACCTTCCTGGATCTGTGTCCATACAACCCTAGGAGGACCAGTAGGGGACATTTTTGGACAACTCTGATCACTGCACCGCAGGATTGGTCTTTGACGCTTCCGGAGCGGATGGTCTTGGATCGTGCTGCCATCTAGTGGTCATTATGGAAACTACCTTATCCAATGCGGACTTACTCTTCTGCTTTTTATATAGTATTTTCTTGGTTCTTTTCAGCTTCCCTCCTTCCATAGCTGCTCCTCTTCTCCTCTCATCTCCCCCTTCGTTTCCCTCTCTTCCCTTCCTGTTTTCCTCTCCTCTCCCTGCATTTTCTGCCTTCTTACTTTTTCCCCTGTGCCAGCTCCTCCTTATTGCGGCTTAGTATCGAGCCCCAGACCCACACCTTGCTCTGGCCTGGAACATCTATCCTCATCACTATTTGACAACTAGTATTAGTTATCAGCTGCAATGGAAGAAGCCACCCACATCCAGCCATGCACAGCCACATCCTTTATTCTTATCGGGTCTCATGGTTCTGAGAGATCACCTTCTAGGTGGTCCAGGTTTGGAGTCTTTCATACAGTCTTACCAGATGGGGCTGGGGCTGGGGTCATCATGAAGGCATTCTTGCTCATATTCCTGGGGATCCATGCTGACCACTAGCCAGTGCCTCCCTGGGGGTCTCAGCCACACCTGCACATGGTCTCTACAGCGAGCATCCAACAGAGAGTGGGACGGAGACTGTATTGCCATGTTTGTGCCCCAGCCTTGGAAGTCACATGGTGTCTCTGCCACTGTGTTCTTTAGGCAGTGAGAAAAGTCCATCCAGAGAAGTGGTGATGAGAGCAGGAGATGGGTGGGAGATTCTGTCATGGGCATCTCTGGGAAATACAACCAGCCTCGCCGTTTCACACATGGCACCTTCTAGCCAGGCCACTGCACACCTTGCCTAGAGCTCAGCTTTGGTCTCAAAGAAGGCACCACGCTCTCCGCCTCAGCACAAGCTGCTCCCGACTCTGGGGTCCTCCTCACCTCCAGTGACCAGGTTCCCACATGGCAGGCCATAGCTCAGTACACATGTCCTCTTGGGGGCTTTCTGAACGGTGTCCAGGGTGACGGCCCTTTTCCTGTGCCCACCGCACCTGTCCTCACCCTCCCAACACTGCGGCCTGTTCGTTTCCTTTCTGCTGGGTCACGTGCCTCAGTACTCTCAAAGCGGCTCGGCTGTGTGGTCCCCAACACTGGGAAGGAGAGAATCTGAAGGTATGAAAAGTACAGATCACTCTAGAATCCTGAAAGGATCCCTGATAGGAACAGGGGGAAACAGGGTCCCTGAAACCTGGGACAGCAGGAAGTACACAAGGGGCAGGCTGGCATGTGAGACAAAAGTTTAGATATCGAGATGTTGGACCAGAGGAGAGGCCATGTTACTTCCAAGCAGAAGGACCCCAAGTGGGAGGCAAATCTTTTTTCTCCACATTGATGTCAGCTCTGGAATATGTCAGAGTTCTCCTCGCCTGTTATTCCCATGGTGACTGCATTTCCGAAGGTCTTCCTCCTTCCTGTACCTGCTCTTCCGGGCACCTGTCAAATGCATCTCCCCAGACACAGCATTCTTCAGCCTTCAGATCAAGCCCAGTCCTCAGAGACATGAAAGTCCCTTGTGTAACATGGACTACACTGTCCATGAAACATCAACATGTAGCGTCAGTTGTCTTATTGTGTGTCTTATCCACTAAAATGTATACCTGTGAGGGGCTCACTAAAGAGAAATTTCTAAGGAAATCTAGAAACTTAAATTCTTATATTTAAAAAGAAGACTTGATCATACCTGTGATCCCAGCCTGCTGGGAGGCTGAGACAGGAGGATTGCAAGTTTAAGTGCAGCTTGAGCAAGTAACCAAGCCCTGTCTAATAATAAAAAATAAAAAAGAATTGGGAATGTAGCTCAGTTTAATCCCAAAGCCCTGGGTTTAATACCACAGAAGAAGGAGGAGGAGGAAAAAGAAATGGAAGAAGAAAAGGAGAGGGAAGAGGGAGAGTTGTTCAGAAAACCAACAAGCTGTGTCTAACTCAAAATGTTCAAATAAGAGTAGAGAAGTTTAAATATGATGAAGAATGTAATGAAAATAAAGATCAAGAAAAAGGAAAAAATAGAAAGGATTAACTGAAACAAAGGTTGAGTTTTTTTAAATAATAAATAAAATGGATAAGTTTCTAGCTATGAAAATGAAGGAATTAAAAATACTAACTCTCCCCTCCCATATTCCCCTCCATAAATTTAGTGATGGAACATGGCCCTTAGCCACAGATTCAGAAGAGGGTGTACAAACTTTTCAGATAATACCATAAGCAGTTTTGTTAAGTTTATTTTATTTTATTTTTAATTGGCAGATAATACTTGAATATATTTGTGGAGTACAGTTCATTTGAAAGCTTAGTTGAAATGAATAGGATCTTACAGAAATGTTTTACAATGGCAAACAGAAACAACACCCAGGATTTGGAAGCAGATTTATTTTACATTGACAGGCATGGATGCAGATCATTCCCAAAATATCAGGCCCCAATCCTTGGTAGTCTGGGGCTTATATGGGATGTGCAAGCAGGAAGTACAGAAGCAGAGTATTTGGCGGTTATTGATTGGTCTTTCTAGCCATCTCTAGGAGACAGAAGTAGTAGGAACTGTAACAGGAACTCCTACCTGGGCAACTGAAGTGTGGTGGCTGGAGGGGCATTTTCTGTTACAGTATCTTCACTTAATTTATGAATAACAGAAATTCTGAACATACCTACAACCAAATAAAACAGTAGGCACAGAAAATTTTACAAGTGAATTCTAGATACATATAATTAGCCTTAGAAAAACTTCCTCAAGGAAGAAAAAGGGACATGCTCGTCTAATTTATTTAATAACCATTATAACCTCAATACTGAACCCAGACAAGGCAAGAACTATTTCTTTACAAATAAATACGAATATCTGTTTAATGCATATCAGTAATAAACAAATGTCTATTGATGTGCTACAGCCTGCTTGAGTTTCATGATCTCTGCTGCAGATTCAAAGCATGGCCTTCTACCCTCCAAGATCCAGTTAGGTCATATTTCCCAAAGAAATGTGGAGACAGATGCATATACATATAGCAAAGCAATGATGATGTCACAACCTTGGAGCTACGAGAGACGAGCACGAACAGCTTTCCCTCACGGACCTCAGGAAGAATCAATCTTGCAACACTTTACTTTCACACTTCTGGCCTCCAAGACTGTGAGACAATGCGTTTTTATTGTGTAAGCTCATCAAGCTTGTTACCACAGTCCTAGGAAATCAATACAGAAGGCAACATAGAAGAACCAGTGGTTTGAGGACAGACAGAAGTTGCTGAAACACTGAGAAAATGTTTAAAAAGGAAAATAACATCAAAAATAAAAGTTGCCTATAAGCCTGTACTTGTAGTAATAAATAATTAATTTTTATCCCAGTCTCTTCAGTGTTATTCCAGTCTCTTCTTCATGGTTACTATTGTTACATTTTGGAGCGTGGCTCTTCTAAATTTTGTATGAATTTTACACTACCATACCTATGCTTGTGTAAATGTGAATATCTTTATCAAAATACATATGTGCAAAAGAATTATGCCAGAATTACACTTTATATATGTTTGCCACTTTTGGAAACACAAACACTTTTATTTAGTTCTTTCCTTCAGTTTCTTTTTTATTAGTATATGTTTGTGATACATAATAATTACCTTTGTCTTGGGGGCCACTTGTCTCATTTCACTTAAGATTTTACCAGGCATGGGATCCGGGGAAGATGGCGACCAGGTGAGCAGCAAGGGAGCGAACCTCCTTAATAAACACCACCAGCTCGAGACAGACTTGGCGAGTGTGAATGCCGGGACCTCGGCTGGGAAGTTTAAACTGGGCGTATTTCTCTGAGATGCCGGGGGAGATGTGGTAGGGCGGACCAGGCTGCCGGGGCGAGACGTGGGAAAGCCC
>PVLD010021151.1:0-32175 GCA_004027595.1 Dinomys branickii | reverse complement strand
TTCAACAGATTGGTGGCTCTTATTAAACAACAAGTAACTAACGTACTGGATGCTATTGAAATGAAACGGCTTCAGGTCCATTATCACAGAATTGCTATAGACCTCGAGAAAGCAAATCGTAATAATGCCCAGTAAGATCAATGGGCTGTTTCAGCTTTCTCACCTTGGTGCGCTGGACTGGATAGCCAGAGATGGGCAACTGGAAGCTCACGTGCATTATCAACTACCGCCTAAGACAGGAACAAGGCCTTTTGCTGCCTTGCTTTCCAGTGACGGGTAAGGTATAGTTTGGTTCCACGTGAAAGCATCCTGACCTAAGATAGGCACAGTCCCCTCAAGATTTGGTCTTTTATTAAATAAAATAAAAAGGGGGGACCTGTGGGAGACTGCTGAGAGACCTGCGGTCTACATCCATCTTGTACCGCTGAGAGACCTGCGGTTGGCATCCATTTTGTAAACTACCAGCCATCTTGAGAATTTAGTTTCAGTTTCCATATATGGTCAGTTTCCTGTAGTTTCCATGTATGGTTAGTTTCCTGTAATTATGTAATAGACTTCTATATATGGACAACTTCCTGTAATTACGTAATATCGCCTGATGCTCTGACCACCCTTGCGTGATATCTGAACCTCCCTCTGTTGCCTAGTTACCCATTGACCTCAATCCCCACTCCTGCATTGTATATAAACCCGAGACTTCTGCTCAATAAACGAGGCTTGATAAGAATTTTGTCTTGCCTCCATTTCTCGTGTCTCTTGTCTCCCTTTAATCCCACTCCCCCTCTCTAGAGCCTTTGTTGACTACCCGCGGGCCAGGACATCTATAGAGTGAAAATTACATTACTCTGAAAAAAGAGATCAAAGAGGATTTCAGAAAATAGAAAGATATTCCTTGCTTATGAATAGGGGAAACCAACATTGTGGAAATGGCCATACTCCCAAATTTGTTGTATAGATTCAATGCAATCCCAATTAAAATACCAGTAGTGTACCTCACAGATCTACAGAAAATATTTCTAAAGTTCATCTGGAACCATAAGAGGCCTAGAATAGCAAAAGCAATCCTGAGCAACAAAGGAAAGGCAGGAGGTGTCAGAATCCTTGACTTGAAATTATACTACAGGGCTGGGGATACAGCTCAGTGGAATAAGCGCCTGCCTAACAAGTGCAGGGTCCTCAGTTCGATCCCCAGTACCGCAAAAAAAAAAAAAAAAAAGAAAGAAAAGAAATTATACTACAAAGCTACTGTGATAATATTAGCATTGTTCTGGCTAAAAACTGACCTGAATATCAATGGAACAGATTAGAAGATGCAGACACAACTACAAACACACTCAGCCACCTTGTCTTTGACAAAGGGGACAAATATGTTCACTGGAAGAAAGATAGCCTCTTTAATAAATGGTGCCAGAAAAACTGGCTTTCCACATACTGAAGACTAAAACTAGATCCATTTCTACCACTATGCACTAAATGCACTAAAGTCGAAATGGATCAAAGATCTAAATATTAAAACAGAAACATTAAATCTACTGGAAGAGAAAGTAGGTAAAAATCTTGAACACATAGAGGTAGGTAGAGAGTGCATCAACAAAAACCAAATTGCATAGGAAATACTTAAAAGAATCAACAACTAGCATCTCGTCTTATTGAAAAGATTTTATATCAAAACAAATCACCCACAGAGTAAAAAGGAAAACCAGGAATTGGGAAAAATTTTTGAGAACTGTCCCTCAAAGGACTTTTATCTGGAACATAAAAAGAATTAAAAATCCTAGTCCCCCAAATTCAAAGACCCAGTCCAAAAATGGTCATCTGAGACGAATACACCTTTCTCAGATAAAGAAATATGAATGAGGAATAAATATATGAAAAAAAGTTCAATATTATGGGTCATTCGAGAAATGCAAATTAAAACAACACTGAGATTCCATGTCACCCCAGAAATACGACTATCACGAATAAATCAATCAATAACAAATGCTGGAGAAGCTGTGGGGGAAAAGGAACACTTCTTCACTGCTGGTGGGAGTCAAGACTGGTGAAACCACCGCAGAAATCAGTGTGGAGATTCCTCATTGTCTTGGTGACTTCTCTCGTTGCTGAGACAAAATACCCAATGCTCAGAATGAAAGAAGGAAAGGTTTATTTAGCTTACAGTTTGTGGAGGTTTCAGTCCATACTTGGCTGGTTCTGAGGCAGAGTGGCACAAGGCAGACGGCAAACTGTTCAGAGCAGCAGAGCCCAGCAAAAATAACCAGCAAAAGGCAGGAATGGCCGCAGGAATGAATCAGGCAGCCTCTTTCTCTCCCTTACACATACAAACTATTCCCCCTAGGGTATAGCTCTCACACCCATAATCCCAGCAAACCATCTGCCCTAGGGCGGGTATAGCTCTCACACCCATAGTCCCAGCATTGGAGCATGGATCAGTCATAAACTCTAAAAGCCACCAAATAACTGTATGAGGATTTGGGGGGACATAAGGACACAAACCATAACACTCATAAAACTAGAATTAGAAGTCCCATTGAACTGTGCTATTCCCCTTCTAGGTATTTTCCCAGGAGAATTAAAAACACCATACCACAGCGATATATGTGTACTCAGGTTTATAGCAGCACAGTTTGTCATAGCTAAATCTTGGGAACAACCCAAATAACCATCAACTGAGGAATCCAAAAAAAGAATTGATATTTTTATACAATTGAGTGTTACTCAGCTGTAAAAAAAAAAGATACAATCTGATGGAGACCACTATGTAGCAGCTCTGAGAATTTAATATTAACCACTTGGCTTTCCATGTTTATTTGTGATTTACTGGTCCCTACTGAGGCCTGTAATGGTGGATCAAGCCATGACACCTCAAAGGACAAGATAAAGCCACAGCTGAGGATTTGTGTCTCCAACACCAATTAACTAAAAGGAGATTGCAGTTGCAGGCATCTCATTCATGCAGTGAAGGCCTTCCTGGCATTAACTTAGTTCTCCTAAATTCACACAAGTTATTTCTTGGAAAATTCCATAAAGGATTTCACAAGTCCCGTGCAGCTTGCTGCATTTTCTTCAGTATCCACCTCTTTTATTTGAAAACCTAGTAAATATGGGTAGTCCAGGGAAGTCTGGGTCTAAAACCAGAGAATCTTAAATATTATAAGAGAGTTAGACTCTCTGGAGCCCTAATATCATTTCATTTGTCTCATTTTTTTAACCTTTGCTGTACACTTGTTTGGGAGATTGCAGGCCTGATAAGCCTGCAATAACTATGGGTTAGTAATCTGATAAAATTCAAGGCTATTATAGGTAAATGAAGGCAACTAGAGACCATACTCATAAGTGAAATAAATGAGACCTGCAGGTGTAAAAGTCGTATTGTCTCCTTAGTGTAAGAATATGTACATATATACATGGATAGCTGGGATAACTGTACCGCTTATATCTAATGGTTTATTGAAAGGAACAGTTAATGCTTAATTTTTAATTTTTTTCGAACAATTTTGCATGCTTACATTTGGTAAATTGAACAACTAATCTGAAGACAACAATATGCAATACAACAACCATTGGTGAATTCCTATCATGTTGTCTAGTGAAATTCTGTATGATTTCTAACTTTTTTTGTTTTTATTTTTTATTTTCTTTAATAGATTGATCAATCTTACATTGTTACATCTGGTAATCTGAGCAACATCACTGAAGATAAAAATATGTAATATAACAACCATTGTTAATTCCAATCATTTTGTTCTGAAACCCTGTATCATTTTTATTGTTTTTGCTCTGTTTTGTTTTTCTCTATATTGTCGGTATTTTTCTATTTTTCTTTTTTTATTATTATCTTTAAAAAAAAGTTGTAAAAAATAGACAAATAAATATATGTAATGGTTGATATATTGTGTCAACTTGAGAAGTCTAGAAACTTAACTAAGAATCTTAGCAGTGAGATGTACATGACTGAGGTGTACAGGACATATCCTTACAGCTGTAGGCTGTTGCTTATTGTTTAAACTTGAGTAGTTCATAAGTTAAACTAAATGATTGAACAAAGGGCTAGGGCCCTTACTTTGGAATCGTCCTCAGGCTGTGTAAGAGCAGAATGTCAAGGTACTGTGGATGTAAAGGACTCCTCTCCAGGGTGGGTGGCCTACATAGAATAAAAGGGAAATGAGGTGGGACTGATTACTGGTTCTTCAGAGGAACACCTGTCTTTACCTTCAGCTTGGACTTCTCCTGGCTTCTGGCACAGACTATTCAGCTGCTGCCTGGGACTCTTTAGCCTTCCAGCATAGATTCTTCAGCCTTCCGCTTCAGACCCATTTGCCCTCTGATACAGACTTGCATTGAATAGTGTAATGAGCTCCGGCCCTTGGACTGTATTCTTCGACTTCCAGTATGCAGACACCTTCTGCACACTTTCTCATCCATCTGTGGCTGAACATCATAAGCCATCCATGTAATTACTTTTACATTTGTACATCTTATGTTATATCTGTTTCTCTAGTAAAAACCTGACACAATATATAAAAAAGTTCAATACCACTGGTCATCTGAGAGATGCAAATTAAAACAATACTAAGGTTCAATATCACTCAACAAAGAATGACTAACATGATATCTCCTGTAACCCTGGAAGGGCAATCAGTATGGTAAGGATTTGGGGCTTGGCATCCAGTGTGGCCAGAGAAACCCAAGGCCTGACACATCCCCAGTACCCTTATATCATGAGAAGGGCAGCCAGCTCAGGGAGTGCCTGGCTGGGCCAGAGAAACACAGTGCCTGATCTATCACCCCTGTACCATGAGAAAGACAGCCAGTACAACAGCATAGGATGCACCAGGGAACTAGAAACTGCCTGGGCCAGAGGAGCATAGGACATGACCCATCTCACCTCCACCACTGAATTGGCAACCTGTGTGGTAAGCACCCAGGGCTTGGCAACCAGTTTGACCAGAGGAACCTGGGGCCTGATCCATGCCCTTACACCATGGGAAGAGCAGCCAGAACAGGATGCATCTGAGACCTGGCAACCTGCTCCACCAGAGAAACCCAGAAAATGACAAGATGAAGGAGCAAAATGTAATTTCAGCCTCCAGCCCACACAACAAGTCCAGGAGACACCAACATAGAAGAAATTGGAAGACACACACCTGAAATTCCTAAAATGATAGCAACTAAAGTAAAGAAACACCTCCAGGAGGCCATAGATAAAAATCAGATCAGAAATAACCTCTCAGGTAAAAAAAGAAATGAAAACCATAGTGAAGAATTGCTCAGCATATCTAAAGAAGACATTGATAAAAAGGTAGAGAAGCATAGAAACATGATGGACTCTTTGAATGAAGAATATAGGAAGGAATTCAAATGCATGAAACAGATTCAAAAAGATATCTAGGAATTTAAAACTTCCACTGAAAGCTGGCCAAACTACTTGCAAAAAGCTGAAGATAGACTCTCAGACCTTCAAAACATTACAGCTAGCAACCATGAAAGAAAAGATCTCTGAAAAATAAGAAGGAACCAGGAAATAACAATTCAATAGCTGTAAGAGGATGCAAAGAACAACAACATAAGAGTACTAGGCATCAACAAAACAGCAGGAGTCAAACAAATGACATAAGTCTTCTTTCAGAAGAAATATCAGAAAATTTTCCAAGCATGGGAAGAAAATGTGACATACAGTTAAGTGAGACATATAGAACTAAAATTAGCCATAACCAATATAAATCTACACCCAGACATATAGTGATCAAGATTGTATAAATTCAGTATGAGAACAGAATATTAAAAGCTGTTAGAGGAAAAAAAAAGATCACCTATAAAGTAAAGCCCATCAGAATCATGGCAGATTTCTCCACACAAACCATAAAGTCAAAAAGAGCTTTGAGTGAAGTATTTAAATTTTTGGAAGAAAACAACTTCTCATCCAGACTGATATACCCTGCAAACTGCCTTTCAAAATTAATAGAGAAGTAAGACACTTACATGATGAAGAAAAACCAAAGAAATTCATGGTAACCAAACCAGCCCTACAAAGAATACTGAAAGATTTTCTAGAAAAAAATGAAAATGACCACAATTCCAAGAACAATAACAGAAAGAAACCACCAGGCAAGGCAAGCAACTAAACGCTGGGAAAAAATAGGGAACCAACAATATGACAGAGATAAGCTGATACATATCAGTTATAACCAAAGGAAACAGACTGGCAGAATGAATCAAGAAACAAAATCCAAGAATATGCTGTATACAAGAAACACATTTACCTCAAAGGAAAGTCATAGACTGCAAGTCAAAGGATGGAAAACAACACTCAATGAAACAGGAATGCAGAAAAAAGCAGGGGTAGCTATTCTATTGACAGACAATTTGAACGTTAAACCAAGTCCGCCTTTGTCTCTGGTTAAAGGTCCCAGTCGCACAGTTGGGGCTTGGGCAGGAAATGCCGTGCCACCCAGGTGTCTGCGAGAGTCCGCCCTTGTCTCTGGTTCAGAGGAGAAGGGTGTCACTGCTCATGTGTCCTCGCAGGTCAGCCTCCATTGCTGGAGAAAGGTCTGAGTCACCCAGCTGGCACGGACCATGAAACGCAGGGCTGCTTAGATGTCGGCATCGGTGGGCCTTTGTCACTGGAGTGAGGTCCGAGTTGCACGCTGGTGGGTCTCTGTCACTGGAGTAAGGCCCGAAACGCACAGCCGGGACCGGGCAGAAATGCCCGGCCGATCGGATTCTGGAGTCAGTGGGCCTTTGTCCTTGGAGTGAGGTCTGAGTCGCGCAGCCGGACTGGGGGGGGGGAATGCCCCACCAATCAGATGCCAACGCCAGTGGGCCTTTGTCCCTGGAGTGAGGTTCGAGTTGCACGCTGGTGGGCCTCTGTCACTGGAGTAAGGTCCGACTCGCACAGCTGGGATTGGGCAGAAATGCTCTGCCGCTCAGATTCCAGCGCTGGTGGGCCTTTGCCCCTGGAGTGAGGTCCCAGTCGCACAGCCGGGACCGCCCCGCCGCTCGGATTCCGGCGCCGGTGGGCCTTTATCCCTGGAGTAAGGTCCGAGTCACACAGCCGGGATCAGACTCACGCAGACACCAGGGCGGCGCCACACTTCCTGCCTGCACGTGGGCTGTGCAACTGGGACCTTTAACCACAGAAAAAGATGGACTCGCTCAGACACCTGGGCAGCGGGCGTTTCACTGCCTGCCTCCCGGCTCTGCAAGTAGGACCTTTCTCCAGTGACCAGTGATACCACATGAGCAGGACAATCCTTCTTCTCTGGTAAGCTCCACACCTTAGAGTTTGGAAGGAAATCCAACTGGGAGGGCCTATCCCTGCTGGTGGTTGAAACCTGCAGAGTGGAATCAGCCTCAGGCTCTGGGGTTCTCAGGGTCAGGAGGAGAGCCCTTCTACCCCCTGACCAGCTACCTGAGGAACCCAAAACAGAAGCCACTGCCTAACGACCATAAGCTTCAAGGCTGAGACACATACTCTTCCCATCCACACACTGGACACTAAGGTATGAAAGCCCAGCACTCTCCCTCTATAGCAGCTGTGGTCTGAGCCAGGCACCCCAAATTTGCCTGGGGTGACTGGGCCCAGTGGTCCACAGTCTGCTACCACCCTGGGTTTAGTTTAACATCCAGGTAAACTAGGGTCCCTAGAGTCCTTAGTGAGTTGCCTGGGTAGTCAGTAGCTCAGCACCAGTCATCTGACATTCAAAATGACAAAACGAAGGGGCAAAATGCAGTCTCAGAACACAACTCCACCCACAACAAGTACAGGACACAATGACATAGGAGAACTAGGAAACCACATACCTGAAATTTCTGAAATGATCATATGTGAAGTAAAGAAACAACTCCATCAAACCATAGAAGAAATTAAATCTTAAATACTCTCTCAGGCAAAAACTGAAATGAAAATAATAATGGAAGAAATACTTCGCACATACAGAGAAGAAACACATAAGAGACTAGAAGATCAAAGGCAACAAATGGAAATGTTAAATGAGCAATTCAGGAATGAATTAGAACACATGAAAGAGTCTCACAAAGATCTCCAGGAAATGAAAACTGCCATTGAAAGCTTGAAAAACCACTTGAATGAATCTGAAGACAGAATTTCAGATCTTGAAGATAGCCTGACAGCTAATAACCATGAAAGGAAGGATCTCTTAAAGTCAACAAGGAACCAGGAGAAAACAATCCAACAGCCGCAAGATGAAGAAAAGAGAAATAATGTGCAAGTAATAGGAATCAGTGAAACACCAGGAGGCAACACAAATGACATAAAGAGAATATTTGGAGAAATAATAGCAGAAAATTTCCCAAGAATGGTAAAAGAAACTGATGTGCAGGTAAGTGAAGCATATAGAACTCCAATGAGCCACAGTCCAAACAAAACCACCCCCAGGCATATAAGTCAAGATCCCAGATATGCAGCAAAAGAACACAATATTAAAAGCTGCCAGAGAAAAGAAACAGATCACCTATAAAGGAAAGCCCATCTGAATCACAGCAGACTTCTCAACGGAAACCATGAAATCAAGAAGAGCTTGGAGTGAGATATTACAGATTCTAAGACAAAACAGCTTCCAACCCAGACTGATGTATCCTGTAAAACTATCCTTCAAATTCAATGGAGAAATAAAATATTTCCATGACAAAGACCAACTGACAAACTTCTTGAGTGCCAAACCAACATTAGAAAAAGTACTGAAAGATATTCTAGACAGAGAAAAAAGTGACAATCCCAAGAACAACAATAGAAAGGAACCCTTAAGCAGAACAAGAAATTAAACAGCAAAAGTAGGAAAGGAACATCAAGTAAATAGCATGACAAGAATAAGCCAACATATAACAGTTATAACCATCAATGTAAATGGCCTCAATTCACCAGTCAAAAGAAACAGACTGGCAGAGTGGCTTAAGAGACAGAATCCCACAATATGGTGTATACAGGAAACACATTTTACTCAAAAGGAAATCCACAGACTGAAAGTCAAACGTTGAAAATCAATCCTTCGTGCAACAGGTTCCCAGAAAAAAGCAGGGGTGGCTGTTATGTTTGCAGACAACGTAAACTTCAAACTGATAACAATCAAAAGAGACAAAGAAGGCCACTATGTACTAGTTAGGGTAAAACTGCAAGAGGAAGAGATAACAATCCTAAACATGTATGCACCAAATACTGGAGCACCAAACTAAGTAAGGTAAATCTTAACGGGCTGTCTTGGTTACTTTTCTCTTGTTGCTGAGACAAAATACCCAAACCCAAAATGAAGGAAGGAAAGGTTTATTTGGCTTACAGTTTGTAGAGGTTTAGTCCATACTTGGCTGGTTCAGAGGCAGAGTGGCGCAAGGCAGAAGGCAAACTGTTCAGGGCAGCAGAGCACAGCAAAAACCACCAGAGCAAAAGGGAGGAATGGCTACAAGCAGCCTCCTTTTCTCTCCTACATTGTAAACAGCCTACCCCCACCCAGGGGGCATGTACCTCTCACAAAACCTCCATGACCTCCTCTTCCACAGGCTCAGGATGTTTACAAAGTAAGCACCCTGGCTTCCTCCTGAATCACACAGTTAATCTTTAAAGTTTCCCAAATTAACATAAACAACATCCCACAAGGGTAAGGGCATATCCTGTTTACCCCAAGATTTACAACTGTTGAGTTAGTTAAACCTCTAGACTCCCCAAGTTGACACAATGTATCAACCATAACAGGGACATAAAAAACCAAATAAACAATAACACTATAATAATAGGGGAGCTAAATACCACTTTGATGCAAAGAGATAGGTCAACTGGACTGAAACTCAGCAAAGATATAACAGACCTGAGCCAAATATGTGAACAAATGGTCTTAATAGATGTGTACTGAGTGTTCCACCCCACAACACCAGAATACACGTTTTTCTCAGCTGCACATGGGACTTTCTCTAAAATAGACCACATTCTAGCCCATAGAGCATACCTACCTAATTGCAAAAGGATTGAAATTATCTCATGCATATTATCTGACCACAATGCAATGAAATTGGAAATTAATGACAAGGGGAATTCCAAAAGCTTTATAAATACTTGGAAATTAGACAACAACCTCCTGAATAACCAATGGGTCACAGAGGAAATTAGAGATTGGAAAATACCTACAAACAAATGAAAATACAAATACAACTTATAGGAATCTGTGGGATGCAATGAAAGCAGTCTTCAGAGGGAAATTTATAGCAAAGAACTCACACATAAAGAAAACAGAAAGAGAACAAATAAATAGCCTAATGTTGAACCTCATACTTTTAGAAAAAGAAGAACAAGTCAAACCCAAAGCCCAAAGAAGGGAGGATATTATAAAGCTTAGGGCAGAAATTAATTGAGACAATTGAGACAAAGAAAACTCCACAAAAAATAAGTGAATCAAAGAGTTGGTTCTTTGAAAGAGTAAATAAAATTGATAAACCTCTAGCCAATCTTATCAAAAAAGAAAGAACTCAAATTCATGCAGTAAGGAATGAAAAGGATGAAATCACTGCAGATCCTACAAAAATTCAAAAGGTCATTAATACCTACTTTGAGAATCTTTACTCCAATAGGATACAAAACCCAGAAAAAAATTGACAGATTCCTAGAAATGTACAAATTACCAAAGTTGAACGTGGAAGATATAAAAACCCTGAACAACCCAATATCAATTAATGAGATTCAAAATGTCATTAAAAATTTACAAAGAAGAGCCCAGGCCTTGATGGATTCACAACATAATTTTATAAAACGTTCAGTGAAGATTTAATGCCAACACTCCTCAAACTCTTCAATGAAATTGAAAAGGAAACAATTCTCCCTAACTCATTTCTGGAGGCAAGTATCATACTAATACCAAAACCAGAGAAGGACCCAACCAAGAAAGAGAACTATAGGCCAATCTCACTAATGAACATAGATGCAAAGATACTCGACAAAATACTAGCAAATAGAATGCAGTGAATCATAAGGAAAATTATACACTATGACCAGGTTGGATTTATTCCAGGAATGCAGGGATGGTTCAGTATTCGCAAATCAATTAATGTAATACACCATATCAATAGAGCCAAAGACAAAAACCACATGATTATCTCAGTAGATGCAGAAAAAGCTTTCGATAAAATCCAACATGCATTCATGTTAAAAACCCTAGAAAAAATAGGAATAGATGGCCTCTACCTCAATCTGATCAAAGCCATCTATGACAAACCAACAGCCAGCATCATACTAAATGGACAAAAACTGAAAGCTTTCACTTTAAAGACAGGAACAAGACAAGGATGTCCACTGTCACCACTACTATTCAACATAGTTCTAGAAGCATTAGCCAGAGTAATTAGACAAGAGAAATAAAAGGAATAAGGATAGGAAAGAAAGAAGTGCATTTATCACTATTTGCAGATGACATGATACTTTACATGGAAGACCCAAAAAACTCCACAAAAAGAATCCTTCAATTAATTGACAAATTCAGCAGAGTAGCTGGATACAAAATCAACACCCAAAAATCAATAGCATTCCTATCCACAAACAACAAACAGACTGAGAGAGAAATTAAGGAAACCATACCTTTTACAATAGCATCCAAGAAAATGAAATATTTAGGAATCAATCTAACAAAAGAGGTAAAAGATCTATTCAATGAATACTACAGTACTCTGAAAAAATAGATGGAAGAGGATTTCAACAAATGGAAAAACATTCCCTGCTCATGGTTAGGAAGAACCAACATTGTGAAAATGGCCATACTACCCAAATTGTTGTACAGATTCAATGCAATTCCTATTAAACTACAATCAACGTACCTCACAAATCAAGAGAAAACATGCCTTAAGTTCATCTGGAACCACAAGAGACCCAGAATAGCAAAAGCAATTCTGGGCCACAAGGTCAAGTCAGGTGGAATCACAATCCCTGACCTGAAATTATACTACAAAGTTACTGTAATAAAATCAACCTGGTACTGGCTCAAAAACAGACCTGAGGATCAATGGAACAGACTGGAAGATACAGCCACAACCACAAAAACACTCAGCCACCTAATATTTGACAAAGGGGCCAAACGAGCCCACTGTAAGAAAGATAGCCTCTTCAATAAATGGTGCTGGAAAAATTGGCTTGCCACTTGCCGAAGACTGAAAATAGACCCAAGAATATCACCATGCACCAAACTCAAGTCAAAATGGATCACAGATCTCAATATTAAAACAGAAACACTGGTATCCCTGAATCAAGGCCAGCAGTTTTATGTAGCTGTTGGTTTCAAGCAGGAGCCTAAAGTGGTATCTTTCTATAGTCTGTTGGCCATTTCAGAACTTTAGAAATGTAATGGTCAATTCATTAGAATGTAACAAATAACTAAATAAATTGTATGAGAGGACTTCAAGATAGTTACCGGATAGGCAACAGAGAGAGAACCTCCCGGAGGAATGCCACTCAGACAAAGGAATATAGAAGATAGCAACATGTGAAGGACAGAAGGGATAGAGGTGGGTATCCTGAACTCAGGAAGGATCTGAAAGGGGAATTGAAGCCCTCAGAAAGACTAAGAAAAACTTCTGCTGGAGGTAAGGATCGGAGATCCGCCATGGCGCAGTCGGAGGGAGAGGAGAAGGAGGAAGTCACTGCTACAAGCACACCCATGGCCCGTGCCCTCATTCTGGCATTTGCAGCTTCACCTTGAGAGGCCCATGCTCACAGAAGCCTCCTGACTCTGCCAGGGGAGAGCGGAGTTCCGAGAGCTGGTCCAGGCTTGGAGAGGGGAGGGCACAGCCAGGAAAGGAGGCAATGGCAGTTGGGAACAGTTGTCGAACCCAGTGTGAGAATGAGAGTTTGCGACAGCCACTGGGGCAGAGTCCCCACCCTGCGGCAACCTTCCTAATCAGTGCCTGGAGAGAATCAATGCAACTAGTACACAGCTCACAACGCCTGGCTCTGCACCTGCCTCGAGGCGGTGGCCCCCTGCCTCTCTGCTGGGTGAATACCTACCGGAGGAGAGCAGCGGAGAACCTTGGTGGTGAGCCAGGCCGGCTCCCATGGATCCAGCCGAGGAGTGGACGGGGGCTCCAGCACTGCAATGGGAGGTAGATGCAGATAGAGGTGGATCGCGTGGCTCCATGCCCTTCTCACTCCAACATCAGGCAGAAAGCACAAGCTGGGTTGCCGGAACTCAGCTCCCACCCTGAACTCTCTCTGGGAGCACCTTGAGTCTCGGTGGCTTGAGCAAGCACCGCCCATTCCTGGCAACAATGGGACAAATCCACGGTCTTCAGGACTCACCCCAAACTATTAATGTGAGCACCAAGAGGGTCTCCTTACAGCTTGCACATATGAACCTTGCATGAACCCATAGCAACAAATTAGATGAAAAGCAGCAGACCGGGAGTCTGAAAAACAACAACATACTCTGTACAGCAGACCCGAGAAAATCCTCCAACTCTATTCTAGAACTAATCTTTAAACTCAGTTCATACCCTGAATTAACACAGTGAGAATGGGCCAGGGAGATTTCAAGCCCTTATACCAAGCATCGTAAGTTCGTCCAATGCCCAGCTGCAAGGGGTGGGGAACAGCAATACTGGAGATCAGGAGGTGGGAGGAGGAGAAGAAAGGGCCGCCGGCATCAAGGCAATGGGACAGAGCCGAACGGGTCACCGAGGGCACTCCAACGGGGGCTTGTGCCCCGCAGCTGCTCCACGGAGGGCACCACGGCTGCTCCGCCATGGGCCCCGTCGCTGCTCTGCCGATAGCCCCCCAGGTGCTCCGCCAAGGGCCCCGTGGCTGCTCCGCTGTGGGCCCCGCTGAAGGCACGCTATGGACTGGACCCGCCCCTACCCATAGCACAGCGACAGGGCGGAGCCGGGTGGTCTGCTGTGAGCATAGGTGCTTTTCCACCTCCCACCATGGCAGTTTGTATACAACCATGTATGCTATAATATAGTCTGAGGTAGCTATGTCTCTTCCCATGGCGAGAGTCCAGGGGTATAGATAAACACAGGAATATAGTTATTATCACAGGGAAGATGACTGAGTGGTAGGGCAACGGAGATGAGGCAGGAGAAAACTGAATGATCAAATGGGCCATCATCTGTGTAACTGAGTAACATGTGAAGGTAACATTATGTAGGACAGCATCCAGAGCTAATTCCCTTCTATGTTCTCTATAATTTGTATTTGCTCAATCGTTTTTGTATTAACAGAAGTGAAGATAACTTTATATTATGCAGCATCCAGTGCAAATTCCCTACTACCTTCTCTATAATTTGGTATTTCCTTTAATGTTTATGTGTTAACTAATGTGAAGATAACATTATGTGATACAACATCCAGTGCTAATTCCCTACTATGTTCTGTATAATTTTGTATTTTCATTATTGTTTATGGCTTATTCTGGTTCATGTGTCTGCATTCTTTTGTCTTTAAAATAAAAATTAAAACAGAAACACTGAATCTATTGGAAGAGAAGGTAGGTAAAAATCTTGAAGACATAGGAGCAGGCAGAGAGTTCATGAACAAAAATGAAACTGCAAGGGAAACACTTCAAAGAATCAATAAGTGGGACCTCATCTTACTGAAAACTTTTTGCACATCTAAAGAAATCACCAGCAGAGTAAACAGAAAACCTACAGATTGGGAAAAAATCCTAACTGGCTGTCCCTCAGACAAAGGCCTTCTGTCTAGAACATACAAAGAATTAAAAAACATGAACCTGTCCAAATTCAAAGACCCAATCCAGAAATGGGCATCTGAGATGAATACATACTTCTCAGATAAAGAAATACAAAGGGCAAATAAATATATGAGAAAATGTTCTACATCTTTAGTCATTCGAGAAATGCAAATAAAAACAACACTGAGATTCTATCTCACCCCAGTAAGATTGGCCAGCATCAAGAAATCATCCAATAACAAATGCTGGTGAGGCTATGGAGAAATAGGAACTCTGCTGCACTGCTGGTGGGAATGCAGACTGGTGAAACCACTGTGGAGATTGATTTGGAGTTTCCTCAGCAAACTAGGTCTGGAGGTCCCACTCAACCCAGCTATCCCCCTTCTGGGGATTTTCCCAGAAGATCTGAAAACAGCATATCACTGTGATATATGTGCACCCATGTTTATAGCAGCACAATTTGTAATAGCTAAATCATGGAAACAACCCAAATGTCCATCCACAGAGGACTGGATTAAAAAACTGTGGCATTTTTACACAATGGAGTATTATTCAGCTGTAGAGAAGGACAATCTAGGGGCTTTTATAGGCAAATGGTCACAATTAGAGACCATACTCATAAGTGAGGTAAACCAGATGTGCATGTGTAAACAGCGTGTAGTATCATTAGTGTAGGAACCTGGAGGTGAGAATATAGATTGGGAGGTGTGAAGGGAGACTGGTCAAGGGTAGAGAGCAATAGGGATAAAGGGAAGGAGAGGAGGAAGAGGAGGATAGCTGAGTAGGTATGTATGTGTGTGCGGGATGGCTGACATGGTTGCACTGTTGTCTCAGGTCATATTGATGTGGGAAACAATCGGTGATTAGTTGTTTGATCAACCTTGTATGTCTATTTTGATTGTCCTGTGTATACACTTTGAAGCTACCAACGTGTAATACAACAACCATTGTCAATCCCCTGCCACCTGTAGTTCAGTTTTTGTACTGTTCTTGTGCCAGTGTGTGTATGTTTGTTAGTGTTTTTGTTCTTTTACTTTTAAAATTAAAAAAATAAATGAAGAATGATCTAAAGAGAAAAAGAAGTTCACTACATACTTGTCAGGGGAAAACTTCAAGAGGAAAAGATAACAATCATAAATATGCATGCACCAAATACAAGAGCACCAAACTATATAAGACAAATCTTAATATGAAAAACCAAATAACCAATAACACAATTGTAATGGGGAACCTTAATAGCCAATTGTCACAAAGAGATAGATCAACTATACAAAAAATCAGAAAAAATGTTCAATATCATTAATCATTCGAGAGATGCAAATTAAAAAACACTGAGATTTCATCTCACCACAGAAAAAATGGCTAGAATCCATAAATCAAACAATAACAAATGCTGGAGGGGATGTGGGGTAAAAGGAACCCTTCTCCACTCTTGATGGGAGTGTAGACTGGTGCAACCACTGTGGAAATCAGACTGGAGTTTCCTGAGTAAAATAGGATTAGAGTTCTCCTTCCACCCAGCTATCTCCCTTTTGGGCACTTTTCCAGGAGAACTGAAAACATCACACCACAGCAATGTATGTGCACACATATTTATAGAAGAGAAATTTGCAATAGCTAAATCATGGAAACAACCCAATTGCCTATCAACTGAGGAATGGATAAATAAGATGTGGTATTGTAATGTAATGCAAAATCCCTCAGGTATAAAGAAGTATAAACTAGAGGTTTTTAATGGGTAAATGGATGCAGCTAGAGGCCATACTCATCAGTATAATAAATCATACTCACATGTGTAAACATCATATTGTATCTCTAGTATAAGAACCTGAAAGAGTAAATAAAATCTGAAAGGTGCAATAGATATTGTGAAAAGGAAAGAAACTGCTATAAAGGAAAGAACAATTGGGATGAAGGAAAAGAGAAAAAAAAGAAGAGAATATACATATATCACACACTATAGCTATGATAATTGTACTACTAATTTCTATTGCTTTATTGAAAGGAAAAGTTAATGTTTAATTGTTTGATCAATGTCACATGCCTATATCTGATTACCTCAGCAACCAATCTGAAGATAACAATAGGTAATACAGAAGCCATTGTTAATTTTCTGGCACTTCATTTGAAATTCTGCATCATTTTTATTCTTTTGTGTTTTTTTGTGTTGTTTTTGTTAATTTGTTATTGTTCTTTTCTCTTTAAAAGAAAAGAAAAGAAAAAAAGAAAGAATGACTATCATCAAGAAATCAACCAATAATAGATCTTGGCAGGGTTTGGGGACAAAGGAACCCTCCTCCACTATTAGTGGGAGTGTAGACTGAGGTGACCAGTGTGAAAATCAGTGTGAACATTCCTTAAAAATCTAGGATTAGGGGGCCATGGGTATAAGTCAGGGGCACCGCACTTGCCTGGCAAGCATAAGGTCATGGGTTTGATTCCCAGTACAAAAAAAAAAAAAACAACTAGGAGTAGAGGTCCTATTTTATCTAGCTATTCCCCTTCTGGGTATCTTCCCAAAACAATTAAAAGCATCATACCACAATGATATATGTGCACCCATGTTAACTGCAACACAATTTCTAATAGCTAAATGTTGGGGAAAAACCCAAATGTCTATCAGCCAAAGAATGGTTTAAAAATATTGTAATTTTATACAATGGAGTATTACTCAACCATGAAGAAAGATAACCTTGAGACTTTTTTAGGTAAATGGATGCAACTTGATATCATAAGTGAAATAAATTAGACTCACATGTGTAAATGTCATATTGTCTCCCCAGTGTGAGAAACTCAAAGAGTAAGTAAGGTCTAAAATATACAGTACATACTGTGAAATTCAAAGAAATTGCTTTAAAAGAAAAGGAAATAAGATGGTGGAAAGAGGAAAGGAAGAGAGGAAAAGGGAGAAAAATGCAGGATACATATAGTCTTAGTGTCTGTTAGTTCATTGGAAAGGAAAGTTTGTTCTCATATTGATTGCAGAATTTTTTATGCCCATGTCTTGTACTCTAAGTACCTACTTTGAGTATGATAATTTTCAATGTGTTAATTATTGTTATTCTATTATTTTATGAAGAAACTCTCTTTTACTTTTTTCCATAAAAAAGATGCAATAACAAATCATGACACATATATTCAATAGCTGCTAGATGATACAAGGAAGACTAATCTAAGGATAAATTAAATAAATGAGAAATTAGGAGACAACATGTTTCATTTTTATAGTTTTTTTGTTCTTTCGCTTTTGTGTATGTTCTTGTTATTTTGTTATCTCTTTAAAATGAAAAAAATGGCATTTAAAAAAACTTGTTCACAGAAATACTGATAGAAAACATCCAAAAATATAGGGATAATATAAATATATATTTACCTAAGGCATAAAGAACCCCTAATGGCTCTTACAAAGATAAACTTTCTATGCTACACTTGCTCAAAATGCCAGAAGCCCGTAACAGAAAAAGAAAAAAGAGTGCACTCTAATAAATAACTGAATTACGTAGATCAAGGCCCTAGAAATTCAAGAACAATTCCTGCCCTAAGTTATTACAAGGAAATAAATTGGAAATATTGTAAAACTCAGAGAAGAAATAAATAAAATTGAAAAAATCCAATCAATGAATGGAAGAATTGTTTTGTTGAAAAATTAAACGAAATATATAAATAGCAAATCTTATGAAAATAAAGAAAGAAAACAGTCAAATTTATGCAACTGTTAACGAAACATATGAAGTCATACTGGATTCTACTGAAATACAGTAGATCATAAGTAACTACTTTAAAAACCTGTGCTCAAATAGAATGGAAAATTCAGAGTAAATGTATAAATTCCTAGGTATAAATGAACTTCCAAAGCTGAATAAAAAAGATACAAAAATCCTGAATAATCAAATATCAGTTAGTGAAATAGACAAAATAATAAATCCCTACAACTAAAAGAGTTCCAGATTCTGATGGATTCAATGCCAAATTCTACAAGAATTTAGAGTCAATTTAACAATATTCCTCAAACAATAAAATCAAAAGGTAAACAGTACTCCTGAAGACAATCCTTGTAGCAAGCACTTTCCTACTTCCCAAACCAGAAAAAGGGACCAGAAAGAAAAAGAAAGAAAGAAAGAAAGAAAGAAAGAAAGAAAGAAAGAAAGAAAGAAAAAGAAAGATGAAGGAAGGAAGAAAGGAAGGAAGGAAGAAGGTAAGGAAGGAGGAAGAGAAGAAAGAAAGAACTACAGGCCAAACCCTTTAATGAAAATAAATGCAAAAATCCTCACTAATGTACTTGTGAATAGAATGAACCACATCATCAAAAATATAATGCACTTTGACCAAGTAGGATTCATTCCAGAAGCAAGGACAAAATTACATGACCATCTCATTAGATGCAGAAAAAGCATCTTATTAAGTCCAACATCTATTCATAATAAAAACCCAGAAAGATATATGATCTCAATCTGATAAAGGCTATCTAGGACAAACCAAAAGCCAACATCATACTAAATGAAAAGAAGCTGAAAGCTTTCCATTTAAAATCAGAAATAAGACAAAGATGTCTGCAATCTCATTCTTGTTTAATACAGATCTTAAAACATTACCCACAGTAATTAAAAGAGAAAGAGACATAGAGATGAAAGTAAGAAATTAAATTATTACTATTTGCAGATGACATGATCATCTACACAGAATACCATAAAAATTCAACCAATATCCTCCTGGAATTAATAACCAAACTCAGGAGCATAGCAGAACACATAACACTCAAAAGACAGCATTCCCATACACACAAAAAACAAACTCACAGAGCAAAAAATTAGGGAAAAAATATCTTTCACAATAACATGAAGAAAAACATGATACTTAAGAATAAATCTAGCTAAGGAAATGAAAACCCTATACAATGAAAATCACACTACTCTAAAAGAAAGATCACCATTGCTGCCACTGTGAGAGGGGTTGACACAGGAAGTCTCAGTGAGCTTACTGGGGGCCCAGATTCTCTGGTCCCACACCTGCTGCCACCGTGGGAGGGGCCTTGGACTCAGGAAGCCTGCACAAGCTCTCTGCGTGCCCAGGTCCTCTGGCTCTGCCTCCTCCCCCATCTCAGGAATGAACCTGAATCCCTGGAAACCTAAGAAGTTTTGAAAATGACAAAAAGAAGAAGCAAAGTACAATCTCAGACAAACACTCCACCCAGAACAAGACCAGGAAATAACATGGAAGTCACACACCTGAAATCTCTGAAATGGTAGCAACTAAAGAACAACTACATCAGACTATAGAAGAAATCAGATCAGAAATAATTGCTCAGGTAAAAAATGACAACCATAATGAAAGAATTGCTGGGAATATAAAAAAAAAGACATAGATTTAAAAAATAAGGACTGAGAAAAATGCTGGAAACCTTGAATGAACAGTATAGGAAGGAATTAGAATGCATGAAACAGATTCCAAGAGACATTCAAGAAATTAAAAATTCCATTGAAAGCTGGAAGAAGGGCTTGAATGAAACAGAAGTTAGACTCGAAAGCCTTGAAGACACCATAGCAGCTAGTGATCTGGAAAGAAAAGATCTCTTCAAAATAACAAAGGTATGGCAAATAACAATTCAACAGGTGCAAGATGGGGAAAAGAAAAATAATATAAGGCTGATAGGTGTCAACAAAAGAGGAGACATGTATAACATAAAAGGACTATTTGCAGCCATAATAGTAGAAAATTTCCAAAGCATGGGACAAGAACCTTATATACACGAACCTTATATACAGATAAGTGAGGCATGTACAACCCCAATTAGCCATAACCAAAATAAATCTATACCCGAACACATGATAATCATAATTGTAGAAATTGAGCAAAAGAACAGGATATTAAAAGCTGTTAGAAAAAATAAACAGATCAACTATGAAGGAAAGTGTTATGGTTGATACATTGTGTCAGCTTGGGGAATCTGGAGGTTTAATTGAGTGATTCAGCAGGAAGCTGGGATGCTTACTTTGTAAACATCCTGAGCCTGTGGAAGAGGAGGGCATGAAGATTGTGTGAGAGGTTCACGACCCCTGGGTGGGGGTAGGTTGTTTACAATGTAGGGGAGACAAGGAGGCTGCTTGCAGCCATTTCTCCCTTTTGTTTCTTGTTTTTGCTGTGTGCTGCTACCATGAACAGTTTGCCCTCTGCCATGTGCCACTCTGCCTCAGAACCAGCTAAGTATAGACTGAAACCTCCACAAACTGTAAGCTAAATAAACCTTTCCTTTCTTCATTTTGGGCAGTGGGTATTTTGTCTCAGCAACGAGAGAAAAGTAACCAAGACAGAAAGCCTATCAGAATCATGGCAGGCTTCTCAGCACAGTCCATCAAGTTAAAAGCTTGGAGTGAAGTATTTTGGGTCGTGAAAGAAAACAACTTACAACCCAGATTACTGTACCCTGCAAAGCTATCTTTCAAAATTGATGGAGAAATAAGCTACTTCCATGACAAAGATCAACTGACAAAATTCATGAGCAAGAAAACAATCCCACAAAGAGTACTGAAAGATATTCTACAAAAAAATTAAAATGGCCACAATCTCAAGACCAACAATAGAAAAGAACTACCAAGCAATGTAAGCAATTAAACAGAGGGGGAAAGTACAGAACCAACAGTGGGAAAAGAACATGACAAGGATAAGTCAGTACATATCAGTAACAACCATGAATATAAAAGGCCTCAATTCACCAATCAAAAGAAACATATTGGCAGAGTGGATCAAGAAACAAAATCCAGTAATATGCTGCATACAAGAAACACATTTAACTCAAAGGGAAATCTATAGACTGAAAGTCAAAGAATGGAAAACAATGCTCCATGTGACAGGAATACAGAAAAAAGCAGGCATAGCTATTCTGTTTGCAGACAAGGGGAACTTTAAACCAACAATGATCAAAAGAGATAAAGATGATCACTATATTCTTGTTAAGGGAAAACTGCAAGAGGAAGAGATAACAATAATAAATATATAAATGTATATATGCACCAAATGTAGGAGCACCCAATTATATAAGGCAAATCTGAACAGACATGAAAAATCAAATGAGTAATAAAACAATTTTAACAGATTTTAACACTCCATTGTCACAAAGAGATAGATCAACTAGACAAAAAAATCAGCAAAGAAATAACTAAACCAAACATGTGAATAAATAGGACTTAGTAGGCAAACAAGGATTCAATAGGCCTTTAGAGAGTATTCCACCCAATAACATTAGAATGTCCATTCTTCTGAGCTGCACATGGGACATTCTCTAAAATAGACCACATGCTAGCACATAGAACATGCTTAGATGCACAGGAATTGAAATTATCCCATGCATATTATCGGACCATAGTGCAATGAAACTGGAAATAAATGATAAAAGAAATTGCAAAAGCTCCACAAACCCATGGAAATTAAATAACACCCACCTGAACAAGCAATGGATCACAGAAGAAACTAAAGTAGAAATTAAACTCTATCTACAATCAAACAAAAATGCAGGTACAAACTACTAGAACCTGTGAGATGCAATGAAAGCAGTCCTCAGAGAGAAATCTACAGAAGTGGATTCCCACATCAAACAGAATGAACACAAATAAACACCTTATCTTACATCTTCAACTTCTACAAAAAAGAAGAGCAAGGAATTCCAAAGCCCAAAGAAGGGAGGAAATTATACAACAACCATTGTTAATTTTTTACCACTTTGACTGTAACTCTATTGTTTGTATTGTTCTTATGCTATTTTGTAAATGGATGTCTGTTAATATGTTTTCCTTTTATTTTTAAAATAAAGATCACAGCAGAAATTAATGCAATTGAAACTAAGAAAACAATACAAAGAGTTAATGAATCAAAGAGTTGATTCTTTGAAAAAAATAAATAAAATTGACAAACTCCTAGCCAATCTTATCAACAAAAGGAAAGAAAAACTTCAAATCATGCAATAAGTAATGAAAGGGTTGATATCACTACACATCCTGTAGAAATTCAGAAGGTGATCAATACCTACTTTAAAAATCTTTACTCTCATTGGAAGGAAAATGCAGAAGAAATAGACAGATTCCTAGATATATATGAATTACCAAAGCTGAATCAAGAAGATATAAAAATCTTGAATAACCGAATATCAACCAATGAAATTGAAAATGTAATAAAAATCTTACCAAGAAAAAAAGCTCAGGTCCTGATGGAGTCACAGCTGAATTCTACAAGAAATTTAGAGGAGATTTAGTACCAATTCTTCTAAAACTTTTTATAGAAAGGGAAGCAATTCTCCCAAACTCATTCCTGGAGGCAAGTATTATACTGATACCAAAACCAGAAAAAGAACTAACCATAAAGGAGAACTATAGGCTAATCTCCCTAATGAACACAGATGTAAAAATTCTCAGTAAAATACTAGCTAATAGAATGCAGCAAATCATCAAGAGAATACTACACCATGACCAAGAGGGATTCACCTCGGGAATGCAGAGATGGTTCATTATACACAAATCAATGAATATAATACAGCGTATCAACAGAGGTAAAGACAAGAATCACATCATCATCTCAATAGATGAAGAAAACACTTTTGATAAAGTCCAACACTTATTCATGATAAAAACCCTACAGAAAACTGGCATAGATGGACTTTTTAATTTGCTAAAAGCCATCCATGACAAACCAAAAGGCAATGTCATACTAAATGGACAAACATTGAAAGCTTTCCCTTTAAAATAAGGAACAAAACAAGGATGTCCACTGTCACCACTTCTATTCAACATAGTTCTGGAGACACTAGCCAGATCAATTAGATAAGAGAGAGAAATAAAGGGAATAAAGATAGGAAAATAAGTAAAATTATTTTATTCATAGATGGCATCATACTCTACATAGAAGACCCCCAAAACTCCTCCAAATTACTCCTAGAATTAATCAACAAATTCAGTAGCATAGCTGGATACAAAGTCAACACTGAAATATCAATAGCATTTCTGTAAACAAACAAAAAACTCACTGAGAGGGAAATTAGGGAAAGCACACCCTTCACAGTAGCATCCAAAAAATGAAATACTTAGTAATCAATCTAGCAAAGGAAGTAAAAGATCTATAGAGTAAAAATTACACTACTCTGAAAAAAGAGATCAAAGAGGATTTCAGAAAATGGAAAGATATTCCTTGCTCCTGGATAGGAAGCACCACCTTTGTGAAAATGGCCATACTCCCGAAATTGTTATACAGATTCAATGCAATTTCAATGAAAATGCCATTGGTATACCTCACAGACCTAAAGAAACCATTCCTAAAATTTATTTTGAACCAGAAGTGACCCAGAATAGCAAAACCAATCCTGGGCAACAAAAGCAAGTCAGGAGGTACCACAATCCCGAATTTGAAGTTATATCACAAAGCTACTGTAATAAAATCAGCATGGTATTGGCAAAAAAAGACCTGAAGATCAAAGGAACAGACTAGAAGATACAGACACAACCACAAAGACACTCAGCCACTTTATCTTTGACAAAGGGGCCAAACATGTTCACTGAAAGAAAGATAGCCTCTTTAATAAATGGTACTGGAAAAAGTGGCTTTCCACATGCATAAGACTAGAACTACTCCCAAGCCTATCACCATACACCAAAAAAAAGTCAAAATGGCTTAAAGATATAAATATTAAAACAGAAACACTAGATCTACTGAAGAGAAAATAGGTGGAAGTCTTGAAGGCATAGGAGTAGGCAGAGAGTTCATGAACAAAACCCAAAATACACAGGAAATACTTTAAAGAATCAACAACTGGTATCTCATTTTATTGATAAGTTTTTGCACATCAAAAAAACCCCAACAGAGTGAAAAGAAAACTCAATAATTGGGAAAAATTTTAGCCAACTGTCCCTCAGACAAAGGACTGTCTAGAACGTATAAAGAATTTTTTAAAAATCAGGTCCCCAAATTGAAAGACCTAATACAAAATGGGCATCTGAGATGAATATACACTTCTCACATGAAGAAATACAAATGGCAAATAAATACATGAAAAAACACTCAACATCATTAGTCACTGGAGAAATGCAAATTAAAACAATACTGAGATTCCATTTCACCCCAGAAAGAATGGCTATCATCAAGCAGTCCATCCATAACAAATGCTGAAGGGGCTGTGAAGAAAATGGAATTCTTCTCCACTGTTGGTGGGAGTGTAGAGTGGTGCAACCATTGTGGAAATCAGTCTGGGGATTCCACAGTAAACTAGGATTAAAATTCCCATTCGACCCAGTAATTCACCTCCTGGGTACTTTTCCTGAAGAACTGAAAACATCATACCACAGCAATATATGTGCACCCATGTTTATAGCAGCCCAATTTGTCATAGCTAAATCTTGGAAACAATACAAATATTCATCAACTGAAGAATGGGTAAAAAAAGGTGTGGTATTTTTATACAATTGAGTATTATTCAGCTATAAAGAAAGATAAACTAGAGATTTTCATAGATAAATGGATGCAACTAGAGACCATAATCATTAGAGAAATAAATCAGGTTCACATGTGTAAACATCATATTTCCTCCCTACTATATCAACCTGAAAGAGTAAAGAAAATCTGAAAGGTTCAATAGATATTGTGAAAGGGAAAAATGCTAAAATAGGAAGGAGCAATTGAGAGGAAGGAAGTAAATGGAAAAGAAAGAAGGAAGGGGGAAAATATGTGTATATATATACAGGATAGCTAGGATAATTGTATTACTAATATCTATTGGTTTATTGAAAGGAACTGTTAATGTGTACTTGATCAATCTTGCATGCCTATATCTGGTTATATGTGCAACCATTTTGAAGATGACATTAGGTAATATAACAACCATTGTTAATATCCTATCACCATGTTTTGAAATTCTGTATCATGTTATATGTATATATAAGGATAGCTGGTATAGGTGTATTGCTGATGTCTGTGATTTATCGAAATGAACAGTCAATGCTTAAAATTTTGTTTTCTCTTGACCAATTTTGCATGCTTGAATTTGGTAATCAGAATGACTGATCTGAAAACAACAGTATGCAGCATAAGAACAATTGTTGAACACCCAGCATCTTGTATGTTGGAGCTCTGCATCATCTCCAGTGTTGATTTGTTTTGTTTTTTTAACTTGTTACTGTCTTTGATTGTTTGATCAATCTTACATTCTTATGTCTGGTGGACTGAGCAACCTAGTTGAAGATAACAGTATACAAGGTAGCAACTATTGTAAATTCCTATCTTTTTTTGAGGTCATGTATCATTTTTGTTGTTTTTGTGTTGTTTTCATTTTGTCTTCATTGTTGTTCTGTCAGTTTTTTGAATTTTTAAAATAAAAAAGAATTAGAATGTAAAAAAATAAGAGGGACATCAAAGAAGAGATCAGAAAGTGGAAAGATATCACCTATTCCTTGATAGGCAGACCCATATAGTTAAAGAGGTCGTGCTTCCTAAGCTGTATACTTATTCAACAAAATCCCAATCAAAATACATGTAGCAATCCTCACAAAAATAAAGAAACCAATTCTAAAATTCATATAGAATCAGAAAACACCTAGAACAGCAAAAGCTATTCTAGGCACCAAAGACAAGGCACCACCTTTCTGGACTTCAAATTATACCACAAAGTTTCAGTGATCAAAACACCATGGTACTGTCATAACAATAACAAGAAAAAACACCAGACTTGTGGATCATTGGGACAGAACTGGGGATGTAGAAACAATTCCAGGCACATTCAGTTACATTGTCCTTGACAAAGAGACCAAACAATTTTACTGGAGGAAAATATCTTTAATCAATAGCACAGAGAAAACTGGTTATCCTTATGCTGAAGATTGAATCTAGACCCATCTTTCTCATCATTCATTAAAATGAAAATGGATCAAAGATCAAAATATTAAAATATAAATAATCTGCTGGAAAACAAATTAGATAAAACTCTTGAAGACATAGGTGTAGGCAAATACTTTCTCACATGATACTGGTTGCACAAAAAATAATACCAAGAATCAACAAATGGAATTACCTCTAATTGAAAAACTTCTATACAGCAGAGCAAACCACTAACAGAGGGTTTAGACAACGTAAAAAATAGGAGAAAATGTTTTCATGCTACTCAGACAGAGGGCTAATATCTAGAATATGTAAAGAACATAAAAAAGAGATCTCTCCAAACTTAAAGACCCAATCAAAAAATAGGCGTCCAAAATGAATAGACACCTCTCAGATGAATTAATTCAAAATGCTAATGGATATAGGAAAAAATATTCAACATCACTAGTCGTTCAATAAATGTAAATTAAACCCACACTGAGATTCCATCTTACCCCAGACAGAATGGCTATCTTCTAGAAATCAACCAATAAAAAAAGGTTGGTGATGCTATGGGGCAAGGAGTATTTATTCATTGTTTGTGGGAGTATAACCTTGTCAAACGACTGTGGAAATCAGTAAAGAGATTCTTCAAAAATTCTAAAGATAGAAATTGCACTGGACACAGCTATTCTCTTTTTAGATACCTTTCTGAATGAGTTAAAGACACCATACCACGGTGATGTATGTGTACCCATGTTCATAAAACCACAAGTCATAATACCTAAATCTTGGAAGCAGCCTATACACTCAACTATGAATGAATTAATTAATAAAGGAAACATGGTATTTATACATAATGGAGTAGTACAACAAAGGAAAATAAACTTGGGTCATTTGTAGGAAAATGGATGCACCTTGAATACATAATATTAAGTGAAGAAAATCAGATACACAATCTTAAATATTGAAGTTCTTTTATATGAGAAACTCAGTAAATAAATAAAATATAGACTAAAAGACAGACAAAAATATGAAAGAGATATTAAAAACTTACTGTAATATGGCATGAACAATGTATCTAAAAGTATACTGAGATATAGGATAATTTTCTTATGTGTTTTATATATTTTTGGTCTGTTAGTCTGACTGTTCATCTGTAATTAATGATAATTAAATTTATAAATACTTATAAGATAAATGAATCTGATACTGACAAGAAAGAGGTGGAGGGATGAATTTGGGAATATTGTTTCCCTATCGATTTCATTAAAATGTTTGAGAAGTGGGGCTTTAGGTCTTCTCTAAATTTCTTGTAAAATTCAGCAGTAAAACCATCAGGACCTGGGCTTTTATTTGATGGTAAGTGTTTAATTAAAATTTCAATTTTATCAACTGATATTGAGTTATTTATGATTTTTATGACCTCTATGCAATTTTTCCAATTCATATGTATCTCGGGATCTGTCCATTTCTTCTGTTTTCCATCTTGTTCAAGTATAGGTTCTTGAAGTAGGTATTGATGACCTTCTGATTTCCACAAGACCCATTGTGGTTTCATCATTTTCATTCCTAAATGCATGAATTTGAATCTTTTCTCTTTTGATAAGGTTGGCTAAGGATTTATTAATTTTATTTAATCTTTCAAAGAACCAACCCTTTGATTCTTTGTATCATTTTCTTAGTCTCAATTCCATTATTTTATGTTCTTATATTTATAATTTCCTTCCTAGTATGAACTTCTGGTTTGATTTTCTCTTCTTTTTCTAGAAGTGTGAGTCTCAATATTAAGTTCTTATTGAGCTTGTTCTGTTTTCCTGATGTGAGAACTCATCACTATAAGTTTCCCTCGAAGAACTGCTTTCGTGTCCCATAAGTTCGGGCCTATTGTATTGTTATTATCATTTAATTATAGATACTATTTAATTTCTTCTTTACTTTCCTCCATTAACCTTTGGTTGTTCAGAAGGATTTTACTTAATTTCCATGTGTTTATGGAGCTTTTGTGGTTTCTTTTGCCATTGATATCCAGTTTCATTGCACTATGGTCAGATAATATACATGGGACAAGTTCAATTCCTCTACATTTATTTAAGCATGTTCTATGGGCTAGTATGTGGTCTATTTTGGGAACATTCCATGTGTAGCTGAGAAGAATGTGTATTCTTATGCTGTTATGAAACACTCTGTAGGCATATACAAAATCAATTTCTTCACAGATTTTGTTTAGCAATGATATTTCTTTTTTAATTGTTTTTCTAGTTGATCTGTTTGTGACAGTGGGGTGATGAGATCAGTCATTATAATTGTGTTAGTGCTTACTTGATTTTCCATGTCTGTTAATGTTTTATTTCATATATGTGGGTGTACTGATATTTAATGCATATATATTTATGATTGTTACGTCTTCTTGAAGTCTTCCCTTAACGAATATGCCCTGACTCTCTTTGTCTTTTTTGATCAGGTTTGCTTGAAGTTCACATTGCCTGTAAATAGAATGGATACCCTGCTTTTGTCTGGGTTCCTGTTGCATGACATACTGTTTTCCATCCTTTGACTTTCAGACTGTGATTTCTATTTGAGTTAAATAAGTTTTTTGTATGTAGCATATGGTTGGATCTTGTTTTTTGATCTAATCTGTTTCTTTTGACTGACTCATTGAGGCTATTTACTTTGATTGTTATAACTTTGTAAGGGTTTATCTTTGTTATGTTATTTTCCTTCTGTTTGTTCCTTCTTTTCTCCTCTGTTTAATTGCTTCTCATGTCTAGTGGTTTCTTTCTTTGTTGTTCTTTGAATTCAGGTTATTTTTATCTCTGTGTAGAATATTTTTCAGTACTCTTTGTAGGATTGGTTTGGGGATCATGAATTTCTTCAGTTTTTCCTTGTCATGGAATTATCTTATTTCTTATTTGGTTTTGAAAGATAGTTTTGCAGATTATATAGTTGTGGATGGAGATTGATTTCTTTTACAGCTTGAAATATCGCACCCTAAGGTCTCCTTGATTTGAGTTTTTCTGTTAACAAGCCTGCTGCAATTCTGATGGGCTTTCCTTTATAGTTGATTTATTTCTTTTCTCTAACTGCTTTTAAGGTTCTGTTCTTGTGCTAAATTTCTGAAATCTTGATTATTATTTTGATCATGGCTATGTAGAATTATATATACCTCACTTATTCATGTTTGGGAAGTTTTCTACCATTATTTACATGGAGAGGTTTTCTTATGGCATTTGCATTGTCTCCAGCTTTCTTATTTTTTTATTCTTTTATTTTTTATTTTTTTAAAAAATAAAAGTACAAAAACATATTAACAAACAGACACCAATTAGCATAAAAAATAGTACAATCACAACTGATCTATAGACAAGGTGACATGGTCTCAACAGTGGTTATTGCTTTATCCATTGATATCTTCAAAGTGTAAATATATGAACCCATATACAGACATGCAAAATTGGTCAGACCATTAATCCTCTCAACAGGGGCTGGGGATATAGCTCAGTGGAATAAGTGCTTGCCTAGCAAGCACAGGGTCCTGAGTTCGATCCCCAGTACCGCAAAAAAAAAAAAAAAAAAAAATCCTCTCAACAACAGAAAAACACAAAAACCAAACATCAAAAGACAGAAAACAAAACAAGCAAACAACAACAACAAAAACCACCAATAGTTGCTGCTTTGCATATTGATATCTTCGAAGTGTGTGTTCAGGATAATACATACAGACATCCAATATTGATCAAATAACCCATCATCAATTATTCCCTAGCATTAAGTGATATAATACAATAGTAGAACCATGTTAGCCCTCCTGCATATATGTATATTCATATATACACACATACATTTCTGTCTCTTTCTTTTCTCCTTTCCCTCGTCCCATCTGTTCTTTGTTTTTGAACAGATTTCCTTCATGTCTCTTAGTTTATATTCCCATCCTCGGGTTCTTACACCAGTGATACAATGTGTTGCCTGCACATGTATCGCTGATTTATTTCACGTATGAGTATGGACTCCTTTTGACCACTTGCCTACAAAGTTCTCAAAACTGTCTTTCTTCATAGCTGAATAATATTCCATTATATAAAAATGCCACAAGTTTTTAATCCAGTCTTCTGTGGATGGGCACTTGGGTTGCTTCCACATTTTAGCTATTACAAATTGCGCTGCTATAAACATGGGTGCACATATATCAGAGTGATATGATGTTTTCAGATCTTCTGGGGAAATACCCAGAAGAGGAATAGCTGGTTTGAATGGAACCTCTAGACCTAGTTTGCTGAGAAATTTCCAAACGGCTCTCCACAGTGGTTTTACCAGTCTGCATTCCTACCAGCAGTGTAATAGAGTCCCTACTTCTCCACAGCCTCCCCAGCATCTGTTACTGGATGACTTTTTCATACTGGCCAGTCTTACTGGGGTGAGATGAAATCTCGATGTTGTTTTTATTTGCATTTCTTGAATGACTAAGGATGTGGAACATTTTCTCATATATTTATTTGCAATTTGTATTTCTTTATCTGAGAATTGTGTATTCATCTCAGATGCCCATTTCTGGATTGGGTCTTTGAATTTGGACAGGCACAAGTTTTAAATTCTTTGTATGTTCTAGATAGAAGACCTTTCTCTGAGGGACAGCCAACTAGGATTTTTTCCCAATTTGTGGGTTTTCTTTTTACTTTGCTGGTGATTTCTTTAGATGTACAAAAACTTTTCAGTAGGATGAGGTCCCAATTATTGATTCTTTGAAGTGTTTCCCTTGCAGCTTCATTCTTCCTCATGAACTCTCTGCCTACTGGTACTATGTCTTCAAGATTTTTACCTACTTTCTCTTCCAATAGCTTTAGAGTTTCTGTTTTAATGTTGAGGTCTATGATCCATTTCGACCTGAGTTTGGTGCATGGTGATAGACTGGGGTCTATTTTCAGTTTTGGGCAAGAGGCAAGCCAGCTTTTCCAGCACCATTTATTAAACAGGCCTTCTTTTTTCCACTGTGTTTGGTTGACCCCTTTGTCAAATATTAGGCAGCTGAGTGGGTTTTTCGTTGTTGTTGCATCTTCCAGTCTGTTCCATTGATCCTCAGGTCTGTTTTTTGCCAGTACCAGGTTGATTTCATTACAGTAGCTTTGTAGTATAATTTCAGGTCAGGGATTGTGATTCCACCTGACTTGTCCTTATTGCCCAGGATTGCTTTTGCTATTCTGGGTCTCTTCTGGTTCCAGATGAATTTGAGGCATATTTTCTCTAGATCTGTGAGGTATGGTAATGGTAGTTTAATGGGAATTGCATTGAATCTGTACAACAGTTTTGGTAGTATGGCCATTTTTACAATGTTAGTTCTTCCTAAGCATGAGCAGGGTATGTTTTTCCATTTATTGAAATCCTCTTCAATCTCCTTTTTCAGAGTATTGTAGTTTTCACTGAATAAATCTTTCACATTCTTTGTCAGATTGATTCCTAAGTATTTCAATTTCTTGCTTGCTATAGTAAAGGGTATGGTTTCCTCAATTTCTCTCTCAGTCTGTTTGTTGTTCGTGTACAGGAATGCTATTGATTTTTGGGTGTTGACTTTGTATCCGGCTACGCTGCCGAATTTGTCAATTAATTCGAGGAGTTTTCTTGTGGAGTTTTTGGGGTCCTCCATGTATAGTATCATGTCATCTGCAAATAGTGATAG